>WFAB01003082.1:0-21512 GCA_018977245.1 Lethenteron camtschaticum | reverse complement strand
CACGGTCATGCCCTCCTTCTCTATGCTGGTCTGCCTACGATCCATCCTGGGTTCAACCTGCAGGCTAGATTGTGTGAGGAGCTCACAAATCCTTAAAAGATCTAGTCAATGTCCCATCCGTGAGCTCCGGGAGCTAAGGCTGCATTGGCTGGATCATGTAGCCCGCATGCCCAGTCACCGCATGCCCAAACAGCTTCTGTTTGACTGGATAGGGGGTGCTAAACGGGCACGGCACGGGCTAGAGAAGAGATGGAGTGATGTGGTACAGGAGACGTGGAGCTGAGTGGACTTGCCGATGACCGGGTACCAGCGGTGTCAAGATCGGCCTCTATGGAGGAGGCTCGTGAAGGACGCTACTGGGCAGTTGGAGGTGGTCGCCCCTCCAGCAACAACAATGGAGGGCGGTGGATCGATGCTCACAACAACGAGCGGAGCGCCGGGCGGATAAAACACAGCGAGTTGGCACAGTAGGGGGCACAGGTGGCGCATCGGCCAGTCATCTCAGTCGACCCGTGGCACCGGGGTCTGCCCCGTGACCTCCTGCCAGCGGGGCGTTCGACACTTCACGTGGCCTCAATGTGCACCTGGCCTGGCACAAGCGGCGTGGTGACTTCACCGCCACTTAGTGACGAATGGCCGGGCGTTGTTGCTGTTTTCGTTGTTTGGGGTTCATCAGCGGTGTGTGTCTATGTAGCGGTTTCCACATCCCCGCGGTTAATCAGCAGGCGCTGTGTGTTGTGCGCAGATTTCCCAGAGTTGGAGAAAGCCAACCCCACGTTCCCCATCAAGATGGAGACTGCAGAAGATGACAACAACAACAGCAGCAGCCATAACAACAGCGACAGCATCACCAACACCTATAACCATGATGGTGGTGACGGTGGTGTTGGTGGTGACAGTGGTGATGGTGGCGGCTTTAGTGGTGGTGGAGGTGATGGTAGTGGTTGCGATGGGGACGGTGTTGGCTACACACAGCCTCACCCCGAATGCAAACGACAGTGGCTGCTGTCGCCCCCATCGTCACCACCACCAGCAGCAGCAACAACATAACCACCTCAACAACAGTCCCAACAACAACCTCATCATCAGCAGCAGCAGCAACCACCTCACTCTCATCTGAAACTACAACAACCGACGCTACACCCTGCGTTGCTACGGCCATTGTTGCTCCAACAACAACAACCACAACGGACGGAGCGGTGACATCTTGCGACACAACCTGGGCGACATTCGGACCAACAACGATCGGAGCAGCAGCAGCAACAACAACAACCGGAGAGGCCGGCGGTGGGGGCGCTACAGCCGTTGCGCGGGTTGAAGAAGCTACAGGCAGCTCGGCGGCGGCTGAAGGGGTTGCTATAGCGACGGCCGAGTGCGATGTTGCCGCGGCAACCAGCAAGCAGCGACAACAGCAACCGCAGAGGCGGTGTTGGTAGCGTTGGGTGTCGTGGATACGGCTGCCGCCGAAGCTACAGCCGGTTGCTACAGCCGGAGGTACAGTCGGAGGTACAGATGGGGGGGCGGCCGGCACAGACGCACCGTTGGTGACAGCCGGAACTACAGCCCTGACGGACACAGTCGAAACTGCAGCCTCAGTAGCGACAGCTGGATCTGCAGCCCCAATGGAAACAGCCGGAACTACAGCCTCGATGACGACAGTTGTAACTACAGCCCCGACTGTGACAAGCGGAACTACGGCCCGATGGAAACAGCCGGAACTACAGCCTCGATGGAAACAGCCGGAACTACAGCCCCGGTTGGGACAGCCGGAACTACAGCCTCGATGGAAACAGCCGGAACTACAGCCTCGATGGAAACAGCCGGAACTACAGCCCCGGTTGGGACAGCCGGAACTACAGCCTCGATGGAAACAGCCGGAACTACAGCCCCGGTTGGGACAGCCGGAACTACAGCTCGATGGAAACAGCCGGAACTACAGCCCCGGTGGCGATAATCGGAACTACAGCCCCGACTGTGACAGGCGGAACTACGGCCCTGATGGAAACAGGCGGAACTACAGCCCCGGTTGGGACAGGCGGAGTTGCGGCTGTGGCTGAAGCAGCAGCGACAACAACAACAACAACAACGAGATGTTGTCCGTTTCCAGGCGCTATGGAAACGCAACGACGGCTTGAATCGCGGCAACAACAGCCGCAGGAACAACAACAACAACAACATCAACAACACAACATCAACAACAACTGCTGCAACAGCAGCAAGCGGGACAACAGCAGCATAATTTGGAACAACAACAGCTGCTGCTGCTGAACCATGAACCCCGCCATCAACTCTGCCAACAACAACAATCGGTGCAACGACAACAACCGCAACAACAACCTCGGTGGACTGGAGTCCCAGTGGAGGTGAAGGTGGACAATGCAGCTCCACCCCAGTGGACTGGAGCTCCAGTGGATGTGAAGGTGGACAATGCAGCTCCACCCCAGTGGACTGGAGCCCCAGTGGAGGTGAAGGCGGACAATGCAGCTCCACCCCAGTGGACTGGAGCCCCAGTGGAGGTGAAGGTGGACAATGCAGCTCCACCCCAGTGGACTGGAGCCCCAGTGGAGGTGAAGGTGGACAATGCAGCTCCACCCCAGTGGGCTGGAGCCCCAGTGGAGGTGAAGGTGGACAATGCAGCTCCACCCCAGTGGGCTGGAGTCCCAGTGGAGATGAAGGTGGACAGTCTGGCTCCATCACAGTGGACTGGAGTCCCAGTGGAGGTGAAGGTGGACAATGCAGCTCCACCCCAGTGGGCTGGAGCTCCAGTAGAGATCAAGGTGGACAGTCTGGCTCCACCCCAGTGGGCTGGAGCTCCAGTAGAGATGAAGGTGGACAGCGTGGCTCCACCCCAGTGGGCTGGAGCCCAGTGGAGATCAAGGTGGACAATCTGGCTCCATCCCAGTGGGCTGGAGCTCCAGTAGAGATGAAGGTGGACAGCGTGGCTCCACCCCAGTGGGCTGGAGCCCCAGTGGAGGTGAAGGTGGACAATCTGGCTCCATCACAATGGACTGAAGCTCCAGTAGAGATGAAGGTGGACAGCGTGGCTCCACCCAGTGGGCTGGAGCCCAGTGGAGGTGAAGGTGGACAATCTGGCTCCATCACAATGGACTGAAGCTCCAGTAGAGATGAAGGTGGACAATCTGGCTCCACCCCAGTGGGCTGGAGCCCCAGTGGAGATGAAGGTGGACAGTCTGGCTCCATCACAGTGGACTGGAGTCCCAGTGGATGTGAAGGTGGACAATCTGGCTCCACCCCAGTGGGCTGGAGCCCCAGTGGAGATGAAGGTGGACAGTCTGGCTCCACCCAGTGGGCTGGAGCTCCAGTGGAGGTGAAGGTGGACAATCTGGCTCCACCACAGTGGGCTGGAGTCCCAGTGGAGATCAAGGTGGACAGTCTGGCTCCATCCCAGTGGGCTGGAGCTCCAGTAGAGATGAAGGTGGACAATGCGGCTCCACCCCAGTGGGCTGGAGCCCCAGTGGAGATGAAGGTGGACAGTCTGGCTCCACCCCAGTGGGCTGGAGCTCCAGTAGAGATGAAGGTGGACAATCTGGCTCCATCACAGTGGGCTGGAGTCCCAGTGGATGTGAAGGTGGACAATCTGGCTCCATCACAGTGGGCTGGAGTCCCAGTGGATGTGAAGGTGGACAATACGGCTCCACCCCAGTGGGCTGGAGTCCCAGTGGAGGTGAAGGTGGACAATGCGGCTCCACCCCAGTGGGCTGGAGTCCCAGTGGAGGTGAAGGTGGACAATGCGGCTCCACCCCAGTGGGCTGGAGTCCCAGTGGAGGTGAAGGTGGACAATGCGGCTCCACCCCTAGGGCACGTCCTGGTGGTGGTGCCGGGACCGCTGTTGGGACAGCCGCCACCTCCTGCTCCGTCTGGGGCCTTCACCGTGACCTCCTCTGTGTCCACCTCCGTGTCCACCATGGCCTTCTCTGGCGTCGCCCCCGTGGCCTCATCCGTGGCGTTCCCTGGGGCCACTGTTGCCTCCAACGGCATCTCGACTGCGGCCTCTACTGGGGCCTCCTCCGGAATCTTCTCCCGGGCCTCCGGCGTCTCCTGCGAGGCCTCTTCTGGGGCTACTGTGGCCTCTACTCTGGCCTTTTCAGGGGCCTCCATCGTGGCCGATTCTGAGGCTACTGTGGCCTCCAACGTGACTTCCTGCGGAGCTACTGTGGCCTCTACTGGGCCCTCCACCGAGGCCTCCTGCGGAGCTACTGTGGCCTCCACCGAGGCCTTCACCACGGCCTCCTGTGGAGCTGCTGGGGCCTTCACCACGGCTTCCTGCGGAGCTACTGTGGCCTCTAACGGGGCCTTCACCATGGCCTCCTGTGGAGCTACTGTGGCCTCTACTGTGGCCTCTACCACGGCCTCCTGCGGAGCTACTGTGGCCTCCACCGAGGCCTTCACCACGGCCTCCTGTGGAGCTACTCTGGCTCTAACGGGGCCTCCTGTGGAGCTACTGTGGCCTCCACCGTGGCCTCCTGCGGAGCTACTGTGGCCTCTAACGGGGCCTTCACCGAGGCCTCCTGCGGAGCTACTGTGGCCTCTAACGGGGCCTTCACCGAGGCTTCCTGTGGAGTTACTGTGGCCTCCACCGAGGCCACCTCCTCCGCCGCCGGGGCCTCGTCTTCGGCGGTGGCGGCCGCGGCGGTTCTGCTGACGGCGCTGGAGCGCGTGGGCCTCAGCGCCCTCGTCTCTCGCCTCTCGGCGCTGCCCCCGGGCAAGCGATGCGTGCCGCCAGGCATCGGCCAACCCGACCACCTGCTGGGACACATAGCGGTGAGGGGGCGGAGCGGGGGTGGGGTTGGGGGTGGTTGGGGGGCAGAGGTCGCAACCGGGTACCCGATACCCGTACCCTACCCGATACCCGGCCGGGTACGGGTAGCCGGGTATCGGGTAGGGTACGGGTAGACGTTTGCGACCCTGGTGCGGCCGGGTACGGGTAGGTCGTGAGTCACTGGTGAGTCACCGTTTGTCACTCATTTCCCAACGTCTTGTGTCTCTTCTCACAATTCAAGTTCCTAGAATCAACCCACCCGCGCCTGCAACATGGCTTCATCCCAGAGGTCGCAATCGGGTACCCGATACCCGTACCCTACCCGATACCCGGCCGGGTACGGGTAGCCGGGTAGGCCGTGAGTCACTGGTGAGTCACCGATTGTCACTCATTTCCCAACGTCTTGTGTCTCTTCTCACAATTCAAGTGCCTAGAATCAACCCACCCGCGCCTGCAACGTGGCTTCATCCCAGAGGTCGCAATCGGGTACCCGTACCCTACCCGATACCAGGCCGGGTACGGGTAGGCCGTGAGTCACTGGTGAGTAACTGTTTGTCACTCATTTCGGGTAGGGTACGGGTAGGGTACGGGTAGGGTACGGGTACGGGTAGGGTACGGGTAGGGTACGGGTACGGGTAGGGTACGGGTACCCATTTGCGACCCTGGTGCGGCCGGGTACGGGTAAGGAATCAAAACCCGTTTGCGACCTCTGGTTAGGGATGGTTGGGGGGGGTGAGGGAGCTTCAAAATCAGACTCCTACCTCGGTGGTGCCGGGCGGTACCGCTGTGGTGGATATGGGCAATGCCATGGAGGGAAAGAGTCATTCTCTTGGGGTGGCTTTAATGGCCAAGTTGGTCATGACGCAGACACCTGGGCCAGAGTGATTGGAGGTCATGGGCCAGACCAGCTCAATAACAGCGGTAGGAGGAGACTGCTATATTTCTGTGCAGCCCTTGGGCTTGGGGATAGAGTCATCCTGTTGGGTGACTTTAATTCCCAAGTTGGTCATGACACAGACACTTGGGCCAGAGTGATTGGAGGTCATGGGCCAGACCAGCTCAATAACAGCGGTAGGAGGAGACTGCTATATTTCTGTGCAGCCCATGGGCTCGGGGATAGAGTCATCCTGTTGGGTGACTTTAATTACCGAGTTGGTCATGACACAGACACCTGGGCCAGAGTGATTGGAGGTCATGGGTCAGACCAGCTCAATAACAGCGGTAGGAGGAGACTGCTATATTTCTGTGCAGCCCATGGGCTTGGGGATAGAGTCATCCTGTTGGGTGACTTCAATTCCCGAGTTGGTCATGACGCAGACACCTGGGCCAGAGTGATTGGAGGTCATGGGCCAGATCAGCTCAATAACAGCGGTAGGAGGAGACTGCTATATTTCTGTGCAGCCCATGGGCTCGGGGATAGAGTCATCCTGTTGGGTGACTTTAATTCCCGAGTCGGTCATGACGCAGACACCTGGGCCAGAGTGATTGGGAGGTCATGGGCCAGACCAGCTGAATAACAGCGGTAGGAGGAGACTGCTATATTTCTGTGCAGCCCATGGGCTCGGGGATTGAGTCATCCTGTTGGGTGACTTCAATTCCCGAGTCGGTCGCCGTGGTTACAGCGATGGCGCGTCGGTCGCCGTGGTTACAGCGATGGCTCTTCGGTTGCCGTGGTTACAGCGATGGCCTCGTCGGTTGCCGTGGTTACAGGCGCTGCTGGAGGTGCACGCCGGGGACGACGTGGAGGCGGCCATCACCGGAGTCCCCATCGTCACGTGGCCCCGCCCCCCACGACGCGTGAGGAGGGGGGGGCACTGGGGGGGGGTGGGGGGCATTGGGGGGTGAGGGGGGGGGCACTGGGGGGTGAGGGGGGGGCACTGGGGGGGGTGGGGGGCACTGGGGGTGAGGGGGGGGGCACTGGGGGGGGGTGGGGGGGCAGGGTGGGGGGGCACTGGGGGGGTGGGGGGGGCATTGGGGGGGAGGGGGGGTCACTGGGGGGGAGGGGGGGCACTGGGGGGGAGGAGGGGGGGCACGGGGGGAGGGGGGGGTGGGGGGGAGGGGGGTCACTGGGTGGGAGGGGGGGGTCATTGGGGGGGGGTCATTGGGGGGGAGGGGGCATAGGGGGGAGGGGGGGTCATTGCGGGGGGGGTCACTGGGGGGGTAGTGAGAAGACAGAGACCCTCACCTCTTACTCTCTTCCTCACCCCCCCTCACCCCCCCCTCACCCCCCCCTCACCCCCCCCTCACCCCCCCCCTCACCCCCCCCTCACCCCCCCCCTCACCCCCCCCTCACCCCCCCCTCACCCCCCCCTCACCCCCCCCTCACCCCCCCTCACCCCCCCCCTCACCCCCCCCCTCACCCCCCCCCTCACCCCCCCCCTCACCCCCCCCCTCACCCCCCCCCTCACCCCCCCCCTCACCCCCCCCCTCACCCCCCCCTCACCCCCCCCCTCACCCCCCCCTCACCCCCCCCTCACCCCCCCCTCACCCCCCCCTCACTCCCCCCCCTCACCCCCCCCCACCCCCCCCCTCACCCCCCCTCACCCCCCTACCCCCCCCCTCCTCTACAGCCTAAAGGCACCGGCCGTCAGAAATCTCGCTCCACCCTCCAACAACAACAACAACAACCGGCGTCCACCTCGTCGTCCTCCTCCTCCACCACCTCATCGTCGTCCTCCTCCACCACCTCCTCCTCCTCATCGTCTCTCCACTCCTCCTCACCGGCCACGGCAGCGGTGCCTCTTCCCCCGCCGGCGACTCCGGCAAATCCGGCGGGGGTCGTGGCGTCTCCTGGAGGTGGTGGTGGAGGTGGTGGTGGAGGTGGTGGAGGAGGTGGAGGAGGTGGAGGTGGAGCGAGGAGGAGGAGGACGCGGTGCAGACGGTGCCCGGCTTGTGCGAGGACCGAGTGCGGCAGCTGCCACTTCTGCAGGGACATGCGAAAGTTCGGCGGTCCGGGTCGCATGAAGCAGTCGTGCCTCATGAGGCAGTGTGTGGCGGTGAGTTGGGTGGGTGGTGGGTGGGTGGGTGAGTGGGTGAGTGGGTGAGTGGGTGGGTGGGTGCGTGGGTGGCTGGGTGCGTGGGTGGGTGGCTGGGTGGGTGAGTGAGTGGGTGGTTGGGTGGGTGAAAGGGTGGGTGGGTGGATGAGTGGGTGGGTGAATGGGTGGGTGGATGAGTGAGTGGGTGGGTGAGTGGGTGGGTGAGTGGGTAGGTGAGTGAGTGGATGAGTGAGTGGATGAGTGGGTGGATGAGTGGGTGGATGAGTGGGTGGGTGAGTGGGTGGGTGAGTGAGTGGGTGAGTGACTGAGTGCGGTAGCTGCCACTTCTGCAGGGACATGAGAAAGTTTGGCGGTCCGGGTCGCATGAAGCAGTCATGCCTCATGAGGCAGTGTGTGGCGGTGAGTTGGGTGGGTGGGTGGGTGAGTGGGTGGGTGGGTGGGTGCGTGGGTGGCTGGGTGCGTGGGTGGCTGGGTGGGTGAGTGGGTGGGTGGTTGGGTGGGTGAAAGGGTGGGTGGGTGGATGAGTGAGTGGGTGAAAGGGTGGGTGAATGGGTGGGTGGATGAGTGAGTGGGTGGGTGAGTGGGTGGGTGAGTGGGTAGGTGAGTGAGTGGATGAGTGAGTGGATGAGTGGGTGGATGAGTGGGTGGATGAGTGGGTGGGTGAGTGGGTGGGTGAGTGAGTGGGTGAGTGACTGAGTGCGGTAGCTGCCACTTCTGCAGGACATGCGAAAGTTCGGCGGTCCGGGTCGCATGAAGCAGTCGTGCCTCATGAGGCAGTGTGTGGCGGTGAGTTGGGTGGGTGCGTGGGTGAGTGGGTGAGTGGGTGGGTGGGTGGATGGGTGGGTGGGTGGGTGAGTGGGTGAGTGGGTGGTTGGATGGGTGGTTGGGTGGATGAGTGAGTGGGTGGATGAGTGAGTGGGTGGCTGAAAGGGTGGGTGGATGAGTGGGTGGGTGGATGAGTGGGTGGGTGAATGGTTGGATGGATGGGGGGTGACTGGGTGGGTGGATGAGTGGGTGGGTGAAAGGATGGGTGGATGAGTGGGTGGGTGAAAAGGTGGATGGATGAGTGGGTGGAGGAGTGGATGGGTGAGTGGGTGGGTGAAAGGGTAGGTGGGTGAATGGTTGGATGGGTGGGGGGGTGACTGGGTGGGTGGATGAGTGGGTGGATGAAAGGGTGGATGAGTCAGTGGATGAGTGGGTGGGTGAAAGGATGGGTAGATGAGTGGGTGGGTGAAAGGGGTGTGAAGTGAAACTCGTGGCTTGATGATTCTACTACTGATGCTGCTGCTGATGATTATTCTGCTACTGATGATGATGCTGCTGATGATTGCGATGATGATGATGCTGTTGATGATGATTCTACTGATAATTCTACTACTGATGATGATTCTACTGATGATGATTCTACTGATGATGATTCTACTAATGATAATTCTACTACTGATGATGATTCTACTGATGATGATTCTACTGATGACGATACTACTACTGATGACGATACTACTACTGATGATGATGATGATTCTACTAATGATAATTCTACTACTGATGATAATTCTACTGATGTTGATTCTACTGATGATGATGATTCTACTAATGATAATTCTACTACTGATGATGATTCTACTGATGTTGATTCTACTGATGATAATTCTACTACTGATGATGATTCTACTGATGATTCTACTACTGATGACGATTCTACTGATGTTGATTCTACTGATGATGATGATGATTCTACTGATGATGATTCTTCTACTGATGTTGATTCTTCTACTGATGTTGATTCTACTACTGATGATTCTACTATTGATGTTGATTCTACTGATGATGATTCTACTGATGATGATTCTTCTACTGATGTTGATTCTTCTACTGATGTTGATTCTACTACTGATGATTCTACTACTGATGTTGATTCTTACTGATGATTCTTCTACTACTGATGATGATTTCTATATACTAATGATGATTCTACTTTTGGCGATTCTACTACTGATGATGATGATTCTACTGATGATGATGATTCTACTACTGATTTTGATTCTACTGATGATGATGCTGATTGTTACGATGATAATTCTACTACTGATGTTGATTCTACTCATGATTCTACTGATGACGATTCGACTACTGATGACGATTCTACTGATGTTGATTCTACTGATGATGATGATGATGACGATGCTCCCCCCACCGCCCCCCCCCCCACAGCCGATCCTGCCCCACACAGCTGTGTGTGCCGTGTGCCTGGAGGCCGCTCGCGACTCTGGAGGGCCCGAAACGGTGGCCGTGGGTGGTGGTGGCGGTGGTGGCGGTGGTGGCGGTGGTGGCGGTTGTGGCGACGGTGGTGGGGGCGGTGGGGGCCCAGCGGGGGGGGATGACGGAGAGGGGGCGGTGGTGGGGGGGGCGGTGTGGGGGGAGCGGTACCCTCACTCGGAGCCCTGGCCAACAGCCTCATGGAATGCTCCATCTGCAGTGAGATCGTACACCCAGCATGCCTGCAGGTGGGTGGGTGGTGGTGGTAGGGTGGGTGGGTGGGTGGTGGAGTGGGTGGGTGGGTGAGTGGTAGAGTGGGTGGGTGGGTGAGTGGGTGGGTGGGTGGCTGGGTGAGTGGTGAGTGGGTGGGTGGTGGTGGTAGGGTGGGTGGGTGATAGAGTGGGTGGTCGGTTGGGTGGGTGGTAGAGTGGGTGAGTGGTAGAGTGGGTGAGTGGGTGGGTGGGTGGTAGAATGGGTGGGTGGGTGGGTGAGTGGTAGAGTGGGTGGGTGAGTGGTAGAGTGGGTGAGTGGATGGGTGGGTTGGTGAGTGGATGGGTGGGTGGGTGGTAGAGTGGATGGGTGAGTGAGTGGGTGGGTGAATGAGTGGGTGGGTGAGTGGTAGAGTGGGTGGGTGGGTGGGTGAGTGGGTGAGTGGGAGGGTGGGTGGGTGGGTGGGTGAGTGGGTGGGTGGGTGAGTGGGTGGGTGGGTGAGTGGGTGGGTGGGTGAGTGGGTGGGTGGGTGAGTGGGTGGGTGGGTGAGTGAGTGGGTGGTAGGGTGGGTGGTGGTAGTAGGGTGGGTGGTGGTGGTAGGGTGGGTGGGTGAGTGGTAGAGTGGTTGGGTGGGTGGTAGAGTGGTTGGGTGGGTGGGTGAGTGGGTGGGTGGGTAGGTGGGTGGTAGGGTGGGTGGGTGAGTGGTAGGGTGAGTGGTAGAGTGGGTGGGTGGGTGGGTGAGTGTAGGGTGAGTGGTAGAGTGGGTGAGTAGGTGGTAGAGTGGGTGGGTGGTGGTGGTAGGGTGGGTGGGTGAGTGGGTGGTAGGGTGGGTGGGTGGTGAGTGGTAGAGTGGGTGGTAGAGTGGGTGGGTGGCAGAGTGGGTGGGTGAGTGGTAGGGTAGAGTGGGTGGGTGGGTGGTTGAGTGGTAGAGTGGGTCGGTGGCAGAGTGGGTGGGTGAGTGGGTGGGTGAGTGGTAGAGTGGGTCGGTGACAGAGTGGGTGGGTGAGTGGTAGAGTGAGTGGTAGGGTGAGTGGGTGAGTGCTAGGGTGAGTGGTAGAGTGGTAGAGTGGTAGGGTGAGTGGGTGGCTGGGTGAGTGAGTGGATGGGTGAATGGTAGGGTGAGTGGTAGGGTGATACATACGCATACATTATAATACATACGCATACATTTTTATACATTTGCATACATTGTAACACAGCTTGCATTGTCATCCATTAGCAGACATTAACATGGTCTGGCGTGCATTGTGATCCATTGACATTGTAGTGGTGATAACTACTCGGCTGTTCGCAAGCTTTGAGAGAGCAATTGGTCAACAAGGTTTTCCCGCTCAACCAAACGGTCGGGGTGAAATGGGGCGAGGTAGGATCCAAACGCCAAATTGGGAAGTTACCAATCGGAGGGGTCCAAGAGGTGGCCGGGGATTGGTCAACCCGGCCACGAACCGGTATAAAAGCCAGAGCGCTGAGAGCTCTTGGCCAGTTCTGCTACACGAAGACCCAAGTCGGCCGAAGACATCTAGGACCCTGGACCCAGCCTTCCCGCCCTTGTGAGGGTGAAGGGCTCAGAGTAACCAGTGGTCAGGGGAGAAGGTCCTGCATAGGACCCTGGACCAAGCCTTCCAGCCCTTGTCAGGGCTGGGGCTCAGAGTCACCAGTGGTCAGGGGAGATTAGGTCCTGCATAGGACCCTGGACCAAGCCTTCCCGCCCTTGTCAGGGCTGGGCTCAGAGTGACCAGTGGTCAGGGGAGAGAGGTCCTGCATAGGACCCTGGACCAAGCCTTCCCGCCCTTGTCAGGGCTGGGGCTCAGAGTCACCAGTGTTTCAGGGGAGAAAGGTCCTGGATAGACCCCTGGCTCCCAGCCTTCCCGCCCTTGTCAGGGCGAAGGTCTCGAACGACCAGAGGGTCGGGGACCTGCCGGGCCAGCGGCGGGTCGGTGTGCCTCCCCTAGGTCCCAGCCGGAGGGCGCTAGGCTAGCGGGGGAGAGGTAGCCGGCAAGTCCGGAGTCTGTAGCATCGTCAGGATAGCGGGTACGGGGACCGTGTACCCCTTGTGTGTTAGGTGTAGCAAGTATTGGCGAATAACGGGTCCCTGCGGGGTGGGCTGGTAGGAACGAATAACCAAAGAATATAAACATAATGTATTATTACACTTGTTTAGCCAGGAAAGCGTCACTGAGTCTCAAGGTTTTTGTAGGGTCCTGCCAAGTGTTTGCAGTAGGGGGTCGATGTTGCTACACCGAATCGGACGATACGAAGGGAGAGTTTGAGGCCTAGTTCTAGGCTTTAGGCCTAGCTGTAGGCTTTAGGCCGCTGTGAGTTAATTTTTAATTTAAATGTTTTAATTAAAAGCTATCTCAGGGAATTATAAGGGAATGTTACACTTGTTTAGCCAGGAAAGCGTCACTGAGTCTCAAGGTTTTTTAATTAAAAGCTATCTCAGGGAATTATAAGGGAATGTTACACTTGTTTAGCCAGGAAAGCGTCACTGAGTCTCAAGGTTTTTTTTAATTAAAAGCTATCTCAGGGAATTATAAGGGAATGTTACACTTGTTTAGCCAGGAAAGCGTCACTGAGTCTCAAGGTTTGTGTAGGGTCATGCCAAGTGTTTGCAGTAGGGGGCGATGTTGCTACACCTAATCGGACGATACGAAGGGAGAGTTTGAGGCCTAGTTCTAGGCTTTAGGCCCAGCTGTAGGCTTTAGGCCGCTGTGAGTTAATTTTTAATTTAAATGTTTTAATTAAAAACTATCTCAGGGAATTATAAGGGAATGTTACACTTGTTTAGCCAAGAAAGCGTCACTGAGTCTCAAGGTTTTTTTTACTTAAAAGCTATCTCAGGGAATTATAAGGGAATGTTACACTTGTTTAGCCAAGAAAGCGTCACTGAGTCTCAAGGTTTTTTTTAATTAAAAGCTATCTCAGGGAATTATAAGGGAATGTTACACTTGTTTAGCCAAGAAAGCGTCACTGAGTCTAAAGGTTTTTGTAGGGTCCTTCCAAGTGTTTGCAGTAGGGGGTCGATGTTGCTACACGGACGGACGGACGGACGATGTAATCTATTGTAGGCTGGTTCACTTCGTTCCTACCAGTAAAAGCGTGTGGCCTCTTAAGAATTCTCCTTCAAGAACATTACAACATGACGCGAGTGTGCCCCAATGCCCCTCCTGCTGCCCATGCCCTTCCTGGCCATGCCCTTCCTGGCCATGCCCTTCCTCCTGGCCATGCCCTTCCTGCTGGTCATGCCCTTGGTGTGTGCCGTGTTGCAGGTGGGGGCAGCAGAGGGGGTGGTGAACGAGGAGCTGCCCAACTGCTGGGAATGCCCCAAGTGCAACCACCAGGGCAAGACCGGCAAGGTGGGTGCATTGGGGGTAACCACCGGGTGTGTGAGTGAGTGTGTGTGTGTGTCTGTGTGTCTGTGTGTGTCTGTGTGTGTGTGTGTCTGTGTGTGTGTCCGTGTGTGTCTGTGTGAGTGAGTGTGTGTGTGTGTGTCTGTGTGTGTCTGTGTGAGTGAGTGTGTGTGTGTGTGTCTGTGTGTGTGTGTCTGTGTGTGTGTGTGAGTCTGTGTGTGTGTGTCTGTGTGTGTGAGTGTGTGTGTGTCTGTGTGTCTGTGTGTCTGTGTGTTTGTGTGTGTGTGTGTGAGTGTCTGTGTGTGTGTTTGTGTGTGTTTGTGTGAGTGTGTCTCTGTGTGTGAGTGTCTCTCTGTGTGTGTGTCTGTGTGTGAGTGTCTGTGAGTGAGTGTGTGTGTCTGTGTGTGTGTGAGTGTGTCTGTGTGTGAGTGTGTGTGTGAATGTCTCTGTGTGTGTGTGTCTGTGTGTGTGAGTGTGTGTGTGTGTCTGTGTGTGTGTCTGTGTGTGTGAGTGTGAGTGTGTTTGTGTGAGTGTCTGTATGTGAGTGTGTCTGTGTGTGTGTGAGTGTCTCTGTGTGTCTGTGTGTGTGTTTGTGTGTGTCTGTGTGAGTGTCTGTGTGGGTGTGTCTGTGTGTGTGTGTGTCTGTGTGGGTGTGTCTGTGTGTGTCTGTGTGTGTGTCTGTGTGTGTGTGTGTCTGTGTGTGTGTTTGTGTGTGTTTGTGTGAGTGTGTGTGTGTCTGTGTGGGTGTGTCTGTGTGAGTGTGTCTGTGTGTGTGTTTGTGTGTGTTTGTGTGTGTTTGTGTGAGTGTGTCTGTGTGTGTTTGTGTGTGAGTGTCTGTGTGTGTGTTTGTGTGTGTCTGTGTGTGTTTGTGTGTGTGTGTTTGTGTGTGTTTGTGTGAGTGTGTCTGTGTGTGAGTGTCTATGTGTGTGTCTGTGTCTCTGTGTCTCTGTGTGAGTGTCTGTGTGTGTGAGTGTCTGTGTGTGTGAGTGTCTGTGTGTGAGTGTGTGTGTGAGTGTCTGTGTGTGAGTGTCTGTGTCTCTGTGTGTGTGTCTGTGTGTCTGTGTGTGTGTGTCTGGCCTCAAGGTGCACATGGCCTGGCACAAGCGTCGTGGTGACGTCACCGCCACGAATGGCGGTTGTTGTTGTTGTGTGTGTCTGTCTGTGTGTGTGTATATGTATGTGTGTATGTGTCTGTGTGTGTGTGTGTCTGTGTATCTATCAGCCTGTGTTGTACACAGGCGTGGTGCTGGTGGTGCTGGCCACCCACCCACCACTCTGTGTGCCATAGACGCTGCTGCTAACAGCACTTGCCCCTACAGCGCTGCTAGAGGCTACGCGGGGGATCTTTGTCTTTGCAGAAGAGAGGCCCTGGGTTCAAGTACGCCTCCAATCTGCCCGGGTCACTGCTACGCGACCGCGACACTGAGACACGCCGGAGATCCGATCCGGAGGTGGTTCACCAACCCCTGGCACACTCACACACTGATCACCACCACTCACTCACCATCATACTCACCATCACTCACTCACACACTCACCATCATACTCACTCACCATCACACACTCACCATCATCATCACACACTGATCACCACCACTCACTCACTCACCATCATACTCAACATCACACACTCACCATCACTCACTCACACACTGATATCACCACTCACTCACTCACCATCATCATCACACACTCACCATCATCATCACACACTGATCACCACACTCACCATCACACACTCACCATCACACACTCACCATCATCATCACACACTGATCACCAACCCCTGGCACATCACACACTGATCACCACACACTCACTCACCATCATACTCAACATCACACACTCACCATCACTCACTCACACACTCACCATCATACTCACTCACCATCACACACTCACCATCATCACACACTGATATCACCACTCACTCACTCACCATCATCATCACACACTCACCATCATCATCACACACTGATCACCACACTCACCATCACACACTCACCATCACACACTCACCATCATCACACACTGATCACCAACCCCTGGCACATCACACACTGATCACCACACACTCACTCACCATCATACTCAACATCACACACTCACCATCACTCACTCACACACTCACCATCATACTCACCATCACACACTCACCATCACTCACTCACACACTCACCATCACTCACTCACACACTCACCATCATACTCACTCACCATCACACACTCACCATCACTCACTCACACACTCACCATCATACTCACTCACCATCACACACTCACCATCATCATCACACACTGATCACCACCACTCACTCACCATCATACTCACCATCACTCACTCACCATCACTCACTCACACACTCACCATCATACTCACTCACCATCACACACTCACCATCATCATCACACACTGATCACCACCACTCACTCACTCACCATCATACTCAACATCACACACTCACCATCACTCACTCACACACTCACCATCATCATCATCACACACTCACTCACCATCACACTCACCATCACACACTCACCATCACACACTCACCATCACACACTCACCATCATCATCACACACTGATATCACCACCACTCACTCACCACCACTACACACTCACCACCACCACAGACTCACCACCAGACTCACCATCACCACACACTCACCACCACCACCGCACACTCACCACCACCACACACTCACCACCACCACACACTCACCACCACACCACACACTCACCATCATCACACTCACCACACACCACCACACACTCACCACCACCACACTCACCACCACACTCACCACACACTACCACACACTCACCACCACCACACTCACCACCACCACACTCACCACCACACTCACCACCACCACACTCACCACCACTCACCATCACCACACACTCACCACCACACACCACCACCACACCACACTCACCACTACACTCACCACACACTCACCACCACACTCACCACCACCACACACTCACCACCACCACACACTCACCACCACCACACACTCACCCACCACACACTCACCACCACACTCACCACCACACACTCACCACCACCACACTCACCACCACCACCACACGGAGTTGACTAATCCCCCGTCCGTTCCGTCCGCACCAGGACGCCAACGCTCCCTCACACGTCCCGACACGCGACGTCAAACCCTCGCCGACTCTCCTTCTTCCACCACCACCGCCACCACCACCACCACCACCTCCATCACCTCGCCGCCAACACCACCACCACCACCACCGCCATCTTCTCGTCGGCTCCGCCGAAGAGGATGAGGAGGAGGGCGCTGACGGGTCGTTGGGGAATCCTCAACGGCCGGGGGGCCGCGTGGAGGAGGAGGAGGAGGTGGGAGGAGGTGGAGGAGGAGGTGGAGGAGGAGGTGGAGGAGGTGGAGGAGGGGGCGGAGGAGGAGGAGGCTGGGGACGCCGAGAGGCCGTCGAGAGACCGAGACAAAGCGGGAGGGCCGGAGGTGGCGGCTGACGTCGCTGCTGACGGTGAAGAGGACGACGCCGATGACGATGAAGACGACGATGATGATGACGATGACGATGAGGTGAGTGGCAAACGTCAAAGATTTGGAACCGCCCGGTCGGATCGGTGCGCTCCCCAACGCTTGGTGCCAAGAGATGTTGACTACCTCGCCTGGTCTACAGGAGGTCGTGGGTTCGATCCCAGACCCTGGGAGATGTTAACTACCTCGCCTGGTCTACAGGAGGTCGTGGGTTCGATCCCAGACCCTGGGAGATGTTAACTACCTCGCCTGGTATACAGGAGGTCGTGGGTTAGAACCCTGGGAGATGTTGACTACCTCGCCTGGTCTACAGGAGGTCGTGGGTTCGATCCCAGACCCTGGGAGATGTTAACTACCTCGCCTGGTCTACAGGAGGTCGTGGGTTCGATCCCAGACCCTGGGAGATGTTAACTACCTCGCCTGGTCTACAGGAGGTTGTGGGTTCGATCCCAGACCCTGGGAGATGTTAACTACCTCGCCTGGTCTACAGGAGGTCGTGGGTTCGATCCCAGACACTGGGAGATGTTGACTACCACCTCGCCTGGTATACAGGAGGTCGTGGGTTAGAACCCTGGGAGATGTTGACTACCTCGCCTGGTATACAGGAGGTCGTGGGTTCGATCCCAGACACTGGGAGATGTTGACTACCTCGCCTGGTCTACAGGAGGTCGTGGGTTCCATCCCGTGACACTGAGAGATGTTGACTGCCTCGCCTGGTCTACAGGAGGTCGTGGGTTCGATCCCAGACCCTGGGAGATGTTAACTACCTCGCCTGGTCTACAGGAGGTCGTGGGTTCCATCCCGTGACACTGGGAGATGTTGACTACCTCGCCTGGTGTACAGGAGGTCGTGGGTTCGATCCCAGACACTGGGAGATGTTGACTACCTCGCCTGGTCTACAGGAGGTCGTGGGTTAGAAACCTGGGAGATGTTGATTGCCTCGCCTGGTCTACAGGAGGTCGTGGGTTCGATCCCAGACCCTGGGAGATGTTAACTACCTCGCCTGGTCTACAGGAGGTCGTGGGTTCGATCCCAGACACTGGGAGATGTTGACTACCACCTCGCCTGGTATACAGGAGGTCGTGGGTTAGAACCCTGGGAGATGTTGACTACCTCGCCTGGTCTACAGGAGGTTGTGGGTTCGATCCCAGACCCTGGGAGATGTTAACTACCTCGCCTGGTCTACAGGAGGTCGTGGGTTCGATCCCAGACACTGGGAGATGTTAACTACCTCGCCTGGTATACAGGAGGTCGTGGGTTAGAACCCTGGGAGATGTTGACTACCTCGCCTGGTCTACAGGAGGTCGTGGGTTCCATCCCGTGACACTGGGAGATGTTGACTACCTCGCCTGGTCTACAGGAGGTCGTGGGTTCGATCCCAGACACTGGGAGATGTTGACTACCTCGCCTGGTCTACAGGAGGTCGTGGGTTAGAACCCTGGGAGATGTTGACTGCCTCGCCTGGTCTACAGGAGGTCGTGGGTTCGATCCCAGACCCTGGGAGATGTTAACTACCTCGCCTGGTCTACAGGAGGTCGTGGGTTCGATCCCAGACACTGGGAGATGTTGACTACCTCGCCTGGTATACAGGAGGTCGTGGGTTAGAACCCTGGGAGATGTTGACTGCCTCGCCTGGTCTACAGGAGGTCGTGGGTTCGATCCCAGACCCTGGGAGATGTTAACTACCTCGCCTGGTCTACAGGAGGTCGTGGGTTCGATCCCAGACCCTGGGAGATGTTAACTACCTCGCCTGGTATACAGGAGGTCGTGGGTTAGAACCCTGGGAGATGTTGACTACCTCGCCTGGTCTACAGGAGGTCGTGGGTTCGATCCCAGACCCTGGGAGATGTTAACTACCTCGCCTGGTATACAGGAGGTCGTGGGTTAGAACCCTGGGAGATGTTGACTACCTCGCCTGGTCTACAGGAGGTCGTGGGTTCGATCTCGGACCCTGGGAGATGTTAACTACCTCGCCTGGTCTACAGGAGGTCGTGGGTTCGATCCCAGACCCAGGGAGATGTTAACTACCTCGCCTGGTCTACAGGAGGTCGTGGGTTCGATCCCAGACACTGGGAGATGTTAACTACCTCGCCTGGTATACAGGAGGTCGTGGGTTAGAACCCTGGGAGATGTTGACTACCTCGCCTGGTCTACAGGAGGTCGTGGGTTCGATCTCGGACTCTGGGAGATGTTAACTACCTCGCCTGGTCTACAGGAGGTTGTGGGTTCGATCCCAGACACTGGGAGATGTTGACTACCTCGCCTGGTATACAGGAGGTCGTGGGTTAGAACCCTGGGAGATGTTGACTACCTCGCCTGGTCTACAGGAGGTCGTGGGTTCGATCCCAGACACTGGGAGATGTTAACTACCTCGCCTGGTATACAGGAGGTCGTGGGTTAGAACCCTGGGAGATGTTGACTACCTCGCCTCGTCTACAGGAGGTCGTGGGTTCGATCTCGGACCCTGGGAGATGTTGACTACCTCGCCTGGTCTGCAGGAGGTCGTGGGTTCGATCCCAATCCTCACGTTGCTTGCTGCTGCTGTATATTTGGAGTCTGCGTCTCTTTCTCATCGTCATGATCACGGTGGCTAGGAGATGTTGACTATCTCGCCTGGTCTACAGGAGGTCGTGGGTTAGAACCCTGGGAGATGTTGATTGCCTCGCCCCGTGCGCGGGAGGTCGTGGGTTCAATCCCGACACCCTGACGATGCCTGCTACTGCTGCTGCTGTATATGTGGAGTCTGCGTCTCTCTCATCATCATCATCACTGTTACCCTGGTAACATCCAACTTGGTTTAGTCTTCGTGTGGGTCTCTGTGGGTGTGTGTGGGTCTCTGTGAGTATGGGTCTCTGTAGGTCTCTGTGGGTATGGGTCTCTGTGGGTGTGTATGGGTCTCTGTGGGTATGGGTCTCTGTGGGTCTCTCTGAGTATGGGTCTCTGTGGGTCTGTGTGGGTCTCTATTAGTATGGGTTTCTGTGGGTCTGTTACCCTGGTAACATCCAACTTGGTTTAGTCTTAGCGTGGGTCTCTGTGGGTCTCTATGGGTGTGTGTGGGTCTCTATGAGTATGTGTCTCTGTGGGTCTCTATGGGTGTGCGTCTCTGTGGGTCTCTATGAGTATGGGTCTCTGTGGGTCTCTGTGAGTCTCTATGGGTCTCTATGAGTATGGGTCTCTGTGGGTCTCTATGAGTATGGGTCTCTGTGGGTCTCTATGAGTGTGGGTCTCTGTGGGTCTCTATGAGTATGTGTCTCTGTAGGTCTCTATGAGTATGGGTCTCTGTGGGTCTCTATGGGTCTGGGTCTCTGTGGGTCTCTATGAGTGTGGGTCTCTGTGAGTGTGGGTCTCTGTGGGTCTGTGTGGGTCTCTGTGAGTGTGGGTCTCAGTGGGTCTGTGTGGGTCTCTGTGAGTGTGGGTCTCAGTGGGTCTGTGTGGGTCTCTGTGAGTGTGGGTCTGTATGGGTCTGTGTGGGTCTCTGTGGGTGTATGTGTGGGTCTCTGTGGGTGTGTGTGTGGGTCTCTGTGGGTCTGTGTGGGTGTGTGTGGGTCTCTATGGTCTGTGTGGGTCTCTGTGTGTGTGGGTCTCTGTGGGTCTCTGTGTGTGTGGGTCTCTATGGGTCTGTGTGGGTCTCTGAGCGTGGGTCTCCCGTGCTCCAGTTGCAAGCAGCGGTATCTCGTCCGGACGACGTCGACATCGAGGAGGAGGCTGCGGATGACAAGAAGGAGGTGGAGGAGGAGGTGGAGGAGGAGGTGGAGGAGGTGGAGGAGGTGGTTGTGGAGAAGAGGAGGAGGAGGAGGAAGAAACGAGGAGGAGGAGGAGGAGGGGGGGGAGACCCACGGAGCGACGGCGACGAGAACTCGGAGGCGGCGGTGCCGGATTATTCGCCGGGCAAACCGCAGACACCGGCGATGGTGACGGTGATGGCGGCGGAGACTGAGGAGACTGAGGAGACTGAGGAGGAGACTGAGGAGGAGGCGAGGAGGAGGAGGAGGAGGACGACAACGAGAAGGAGGAGGAGGAAGAGGAGGAGGAGGAGACGTGAGAGGAGAGGGGGGGAGGTGGAGGAGGAGGTGGAGGGGGAGGTGGAGGAGGAGGAGGAGGAGGTGGACGCCTCATCGTGGAGTCACGGGGGCAGGGCGAGTGCCGTGAGGGGTGGGGGAGGTCCGGCGGCCGTGGTGGTGGTGGCGAGCGGTGGTGGTGGCGGTGGCGGTGGTGGTGGTGGTGGCGGTGGTGGCGGTGGAGGGGCTCCGGTGGTGGCGGTCGGAGGAGCGAAAGAACGGAGGAGGCCGACGCTGCTCCAGGCTGCGACGGCCGTTGCAGATGGCGATGATGTTGCCCGTGGCAACGGCAACAACGTCAACCAACGTCAACATCAACAA
>WFAB01003081.1:0-21525 GCA_018977245.1 Lethenteron camtschaticum | reverse complement strand
TGTAGGAAGTTTGAGACGGTTGTAGGGAGTTTGAGGCGGTTGTAGGGGTTTGAGACGGTTGTAGGGAGTTTGAGACGGTTGTAGGGAGTTTGAGGCGGTTGTAGGGAGTTTGAAGCGGTTGTAGGAGTTGAGACGGTTGTAGGGGAGTTTGAGGTTGAGGGAGTGAGACGGTTGTAGGGAGTTTGAGGCGGTTGTAGGAGTTTGAGGCGGTTGTAGGGAGTTTGAGACGGTTGTAGGAGTTTGAGACGGTTGTAGGGAGTTTGAGACGGTTGTAGGGAGTTTGAGGGCGGTTGTAGAAAGTTTGAGGCGGTTGTAGAAAGTTTGAGGCGGTTGTAGGGAGTTTGAGGCGGTTGTAGGGAGTTTTGAGAGGCGGTTGTAGGAGTTTGAGGCGGTTGTAGGAAGTTTGAGGCGGTTGTAGGAGTTTTGAGGCGGTTGTAGGAAGTTTGAGGCGGTTTCGGTAGGGAGTTTGAGGCGGTTGTAGGAAGTTTGAGGCCGGTTGTAGGAAGTTTGAGGCGTTGTAGGAAGTTTGAGGCGGTTGTAGGAAGTTTGAGGCGGTTGTAGGGAGTTTGAGGCGGTTGTAGGAAGTTTGAGGCGGTTGTAGGAAGTTTGAGACGGTTGTAGGGAGTTTGAGGCGGTTGTAGGGAGTTTGAGGCGGTTGTAGGAAGTTTGAGGCGGTTTGTAGGAAGTTTGAGGCGGTTGTAGGAAGTTTGAGACGGTTGTAGGGAGTTTGAGACGGTTGTAGGAGTTTGAGGCGGTTGTAGGAAGTTTTGAGGCGGTTGTAGGAAGTTTGAGGCGGTTGTAGGAAGTTGTGAAGACGGTTGTAGGGAGTTTGAGGCGGTTGTAGGGAGTTTGAGGCGGTTGTAGGAAGTTTGAGGCGGTTGTAGGAAGTTTGAGGCGGTTGTAGAAAGTTTGAGACGGTTGTAGGGAGTTTGAGCGCGTTTTGTAGGGAGTTTGAGACGGTTGTAGGGAGTTTGAGACGGTTGTAGGGAAGTTTGAGACGGTTGTAGGAGTTTGAGACGGTTGTAGGAGTTTGAGGCGGTTGTAGGAAGTTGAGGCGGTTGAGTTTGAGACGGTTGTAGGGAGTTTGAGACGGTTGTAGGGAGTTTGAGGCGGTTTGTAGGAAGTTTGAGACGGTTGTAGGAAGTTTGAGGACGGTTGTAGGAAGTTTGAGGCGGTTGTAGGGAGTTTGAGACGGTTGTAGGAAGTTTGAGGCGGTTGTAGGGAGTTTTGAGGCGGTTGTAGGGAGTTTGAGGCGGTTGTAGGGAGTTTGAGACGGTTGTAGGGAAGTTTGAAGGCGGTTGTAGGAAGTTTGAGGACGGTTGTAGGGAGTTTTGAGACGGTTGTAGGAGTTTGAGGCGGTTGTAGGGAGTTTGAGGACGGTTGTAGGGAGTTTGAGGCGGTTTGTAGGGGAGTTTGAGACGGTTGTAGGGAGTTTGAGGCGGTTGTAGGAAGTTTGAGCGGTTGTAGGGAAGTTTGAGGCGGTTGTAGGAAGTTTGAGGCGGTTGTAGGAAGTTTGAGACGGTTGCGGTTGTAGGAAGTTTGAGGCGGTTGTAGGGAGTTTGAGACGGTTGTAGGGAGTTTGAGGCGGTTGTAGGAAAGGTTTGAGGCGGTTGTAGGAAGTTTGAGACGGTTGTAGGAAGTTTGAGGCGGTTGTAGGAGTTTGAGGCGGTTTAGGAGTTTGAGGCGGTTGTAGGAAGTTTGAGGCGGTTGTAGGAAGTTTGAGACGGTTGTAGGAGTTGAGGGTTGTAGGGAGTTTGAGGCGGTTGTAGGAAGTTTGAGGACGGTTGTAGGAAAGTTTTGAGGCGGTTGTAGGGAGTTTGAAGCGGTTGTAGGAGTTGAGGCGGTTGTAGGGAGTTTGAGGCGGTTGTAGGAAGTTTGAGGCGGTTGTAGGAAGTTTGAGGCGGTTGTAGGGAGTTTGAGGCGGTTGTAGGAGTTTGAGGCGGTTTGTAGGAGTTTGAGGCGGTTGTAGGAAGTTTGAGGCGGTTGTAGGAAAGTTTGAGGCGGTTTGTAGGGAGTTTTGAGGCGGTTGTAGGGAGTTTGAGAGCGGTTTGTAGGAAGTTTGAGGCCGGTTGTAGGGAGTTTTGAGGCGGTTGTAGGAAGTTTTGGAGGGCGGTTGTAGGGAGTTTAGAGACGGTTGTAGGAAGTTTGAGACGGTTGGTAGGGAAGTTTGAGGCGGTTGTAAGGAAGTTTGAGACGGGAGGAGTTAGGCGGTTGTAGGAAGTTTGAGGCGGTTGTAGGAAGTTGAGGCGGTTGTAGGGAGTTTGAGGCGGTTGTAGGAAGTTTGAGAGCGGTTGTAGGAAGTTTGAGGGCGGTTGTAGGAAGTTTTGAGGCGGTTGTAGGAAGTTTGAGGCGGGTTGTAGGAAGTTTGAGGGCGGTGTAGGAGTTTGAGGGCGGTTGTAGGAAGTTTTGAGGCGGTTGTAGGAAGTTTGAGGCGGTTGTAGGAAGTTTGAGACGGTTGTAGGAAGTTTGAGACGGTTGTAGGGGAGTTTGAGGCGGTTGTAGGAAGTTTGAGGCGGTTGTAGGAAGTTTGAGACGGTTGTAGGAAGTTTGAGGCGGTTGTAGGGAGTTTGAGGCGGTTGTAGGAAGTTTGAGGCGGTTGTAGGAAGTTTGAGACGGTTGTAGGGAGTTTGAGGCGGTTGTAGGGAGTTTGAGGCGGTTGTAGGAAGTTTGAGGCGGTTGTAGGAAGTTTGAGGCGGTTGTAGGGAGTTTGAGGCGGTTGTAGGAAGTTTGAGGCGGTTGTAGGGAGTTTGAGGCGGTTGTAGGGAGTTTGAGGCGGTTGTAGGAAGTTTGAGGCGGTTGTAGGAAGTTTGAGGCGGTTGTAGGAAGTTTGAGACGGTTGTAGGGAGTTTGAGGCGGTTGTAGGGAGTTTGAGACGGTTGTAGGGAGTTTGAGGCGGTTGTAGGGAGTTTGAGACGGTTGTAGGAAGTTTGAGGGCGGTTTGTAGGAAGTTTGAGGCGGTTGTAGGGAGTTTTTTGAGGCGGTTGTAGGAAGTTTTGAGGGCGGTTGTAGGGAGTTTTGAGGCGGTTGTAGGGAGTTTTGAGGCGGTTGTAGGAAGTTTGAGGCGGTTGTAGGGAAGTTTGAGGCGGTTGTAAGGGAGTTTGAGGCGGTTGTAGGAAGTTTGAGACGGGTTGTAGGGAGTTTGAGGCGGTTGTAGGGAGTTTGAGGCGGTTGTAGGAAGTTTTGAGGCGGTTGTAGGAAGTTTGAGGCGGTTGTAGGAAGTTTGAGGCGGTTGTAGGGAGTTTGAGGCGGTTGTAGGGAGTTTGAGGCGGTTCTGAGGAAGTTTGAGGCGGTTGTAGGGAGTTTTGAGGCGGTTGTAGGAAGTTTTGAGGCGGTTGTAGGGAGTTTGAGGCGGTTGTAGGAAGTTTGAGGCGGTTGTAGGGAGTTTGAGGCGGTTGGTAGGAAGTTTGAGGCGGTTGTAGGGAGTTTGAGGCGGTTGTAGGGGAGTTTGAGGCGGTTGTAGGAAGTTTTGAGGCGGTTGTAGGGAGTTTGAGGCGGTTGTAGGAAGTTTGAGGCGGTTGTAGGGAGTTTGAGGCGGTTGTAGGGAGTTTGAGGCGGTTGTAGGAAGTTTGAGGCGGTTGTAGGGAGTTTGAGGCGGTTGTAGGAAGTTTGAGGCGGTTGTAGGGAGTTTGACGCGGTTGCAGGCAGTTTGAGGCGGTTGTAGGGAGTTTGAGGCGGTTGCAGGAAGTTTGAGGCGGTTGTAGGCAGTTTGAGGCGGTTGTAGGGAGTTTGAGGCGGTTGCAGGCAGTTTGAGGCGGTTGTAGGAAGTTTGAGGCGGTTGCAGGCAGTTTGAGGCGGTTGCAGGCAGTTTGAGGCGGTTGTAGGGAGTTTGAGGTGGTTGTAGGCAGTTTGACGCGGTTGCAGGCAGTTTGAGGCGGTTGCAGGCAGTTTGAGGCGGTTGTAGGCAGTTTGAGGCGGTTGTAGGCAGTTTGAGGCGGTTGCAGGCAGTTTGAGGCGGTTGCAGGCAGTTTGAGGCGGTTGCAGGCAGTTTGAGGCGGTTGCAGGCAGTTTGAGGCGGTTGTAGGCAGTTTGAGGCGGTTGCAGGCAGTTTGAGGCGGTTGCAGGCAGTTTGAGGCAGTTTGAGGCAGTTGCAGGCAGTTTGAGGCGATTGCAGGCAGTTTGAGGCGATTGCAGGCAGTTTGAGGCGGTTGCAGGCAGTTTGAGGCAGTTGCAGGCAGTTTGAGGCGGTTGTAGGGAGTTTGAGGCGGTTCCAGGCAGTTTGAGGCGGTTGCAGGCAGTTTGAGGCGGTTGCAGGCAGTTTGAGGCGGGCAGTTTGAGGCGGTTCCAGGCAGTTTGAGGCAGTTGTAGGGAGTTTGAGGCGGTTGTAGGGAGTTTGAGGCGGTTGTAGGCAGTTTGAGGCGGTTGTAGGCAGTTTGAGGCGGTTGTAGGGTGTTTGAGGCGGTTGCATGCAGTTTGACGCGGTTGTAGGCAGTTTGAGGCGGTTGCAGGCAGTTTGAGGCGGTTGTAGGGAGTTTGAGGCGGTTGTAGGCAGTTTGAGGCGGTTGTAGGGTGTTTGAGGCGGTTGTAGGCAGTTTGAGGCGGTTGTAGGGAGTTTGAGGCGGTTGTAGGGAGTTTGAGACGGTTGTAGGAAGTTTGAGGCGGTTGTAGGGAGTTTGAGACGGTTGTAGGAAGTTTGAGGCGGTTGTAGGAAGTTTGAGGCGGTTGTAGGAAGTTTGAGACGGTTGTAGGAAGTTTGAGACGGTTGTAGGGAGTTTGAGACGGTTGTAGGAAGTTTGAGACGGTTGTAGGAAGTTTGAGGCGGTTGTAGGAAGTTTGAGACGGTTGTAGGGAGTTTGAGGCGGTTGTAGGGAGTTTGAGGCGGTTGTAGGAAGTTTGAGACGGTTGTAGGAAGTTTGAGGCGGTTGTAGGAAGTTTGAGGCGGTTGTAGGGAGTTTGAGGCGGTTGTAGGGAGTTTGAGACGGTTGTAGGAAGTTTGAGGCGGTTGTAGGAAGTTTGAGGCGGTTGTAGGGAGTTTGAGGCGGTTGTAGGAAGTTTGAGGCGGTTGTAGGAAGTTTGAGGCGGTTGTAGGGAGTTTGAGACGGGTTGTAGGAAGTTTGAGGCGGTTGTAGGGAGTTTGAGACGGTTGTAGGAAGTTTGAGACGGTTGTAGGGAGTTTTGAGACGGTTGTAGGGAGTTTGAGGCGGTTGTAGGCAGTTTGAGGCGGTTGTAGGAAGTTTGAGGCGGTTGTAGGAAGTTTGAGACGGTTGTAGGAAGTTTGAGACGGTTGTAGGGAGTTTGAGGCGGTTGTAGGGAGTTTGAGACGGTTGTAGGGAGTTTGAGACGGTTGTAGGGAGTTTGAGGCGGTTGTAGGGAGTTTGAGGCGGTTGTAGGAAGTTTGAGACGGTTGTAGGGAGTTTGAGACGGTTGTAGGGAGTTTGAGGCGGTTGTAGGCAGTTTGAGGCGGTTGTAGGGAGTTTGAGGCGGTTGTAGGAAGTTTGAGACGGTTGTAGGGAGTTTGAGACGGTTGTAGGGAGTTTGAGGCGGTTGTAGGAAGTTTGAGGCGGTTGTAGAAAGTTTGAGACGGTTGTAGGGAGTTTGAGGCGGTTGTAGGGAGTTTGAGGCGGTTGTAGGAAGTTTGAGGCGGTTGTAGGAAGTTTGAGGCGGTTGTAGGGAGTTTGAGGCGGTTGTAGGAAGTTTGAGGCGGTTGTAGGGAGTTTGAGGCGGTTGTAGGAAGTTTGAGGCGGTTGTAGGAAGTTTGAGGCGGTTGTAGGAAGTTTGAGGCGGTTGTAGGAAGTTTGAGGCGGTTGTAGGGAGTTTGAGGCGGTTGTAGGAAGTTTGAGGCGGTTGTAGGAAGTTTGAGACGGTTGTAGGGAGTTTGAGGCGGTTGTAGGGAGTTTGAGGCGGTTGTAGGAAGTTTGAGGCGGTTGTAGGAAGTTTGAGGCGGTTGTAGAAAGTTTGAGACGGTTGTAGGGAGTTTGAGACGGTTGTAGGGAGTTTGAGGCGGTTGTAGGAAGTTTGAGGCGGTTGTAGGAAGTTTGAGGCGGTTGTAGGAAGTTTGAGACGGTTGTAGGGAGTTTGAGGCGGTTGTAGGGAGTTTGAGGCGGTTGTAGGAAGTTTGAGGCGGTTGTAGGAAGTTTGAGGCGGTTGTAGAAAGTTTGAGACGGTTGTAGGGAGTTTGAGGCGGTTGTAGGGAGTTTGAGACGGTTGTAGGGAGTTTGAGACGGTTGTAGGGAGTTTGAGACGGTTGTAGGGAGTTTGAGACGGTTGTAGGGAGTTTGAGGCGGTTGTAGGAAGTTTGAGACGGTTGTAGGGAGTTTGAGACGGTTGTAGGGAGTTTGAGACGGTTGTAGGGAGTTTGAGGCGGTTGTAGGAAGTTTGAGACGGTTGTAGGAAGTTTGAGACGGTTGTAGGAAGTTTGAGGCGGTTGTAGGGAGTTTGAGACGGTTGTAGGAAGTTTGAGGCGGTTGTAGGGAGTTTGAGACGGTTGTAGGAGTTTGAGGCGGTTGTAGGGAGTTTGAGACGGTTGTAGGGAGTTTGAGGCGGTTGTAGGAAGTTTGAGACGGTTGTAGGGAGTTTGAGACGGTTGTAGGAAGTTTGAGGCGGTTGTAGGGAGTTTGAGACGGTTGTAGGGAGTTTGAGGCGGTTGTAGGGAGTTTGAGACGGTTGTAGGGAGTTTGAGGCGGTTGTAGGAAGTTTGAGACGGTTGTAGGGAGTTTGAGGCGGTTGTAGGGAGTTTGAGACGGTTGTAGGAAGTTTGAGACGGTTGTAGGGAGTTTGAGGCGGTTGTAGGAAGTTTGAGGCGGTTGTAGGAAGTTTGAGACGGTTGTAGGAAGTTTGAGACGGTTGTAGGAAGTTTGAGGCGGTTGTAGGGAGTTTGAGACGGTTGTAGGAAGTTTGAGGCGGTTGTAGGAAGTTTGAGGCGGTTGTAGGAAGTTTGAGGCGGTTGTAGGGAGTTTGAGGCGGTTGTAGGGAGTTTGAGGCGGTTGTAGGAAGTTTGAGACGGTTGTAGGAAGTTTGAGGCGGTTGTAGGGAGTTTGAGGCGGTTGTAGGGAGTTTGAGACGGTTGTAGGAAGTTTTGAGGCGGTTGTAGGAAGTTTGAGGCGGTTGTAGGAAGTTTGAGGCGGTTGTAGGGAGTTTGAGGCGGTTGTAGGGAGTTTGAGGCGGTTGTAGGAAGTTTGAGGCGGTTGTAGGAAGTTTGAGGCGGTTGTAGGGAGTTTGAGGCGGTTGTAGGAAGTTTGAGGCGGTTGTAGGGAGTTTGAGACGGTTGTAGGAAGTTTGAGGCGGTTGTAGGAAGTTTGAGGCGGTTTGTAGGGAGTTTGAGACGGTTGTAGGGAGTTTGAGGCGGTTGTAGGGAGTTTGAGGCGGTTGTAGGAAGTTTGAGACGGTTGTAGGAAGTTTGAGGCGGTTGTAGGGAGTTTGAGGCGGTTGTAGGAAGTTTGAGGCGGTTGTAGGAAGTTTGAGGCGGTTGTAGGGAGTTTGAGACGGTTGTAGGGAGTTTGAGACGGTTGTAGGGAGTTTGAGGCGGTTGTAGGAAGTTTGAGACGGTTGTAGGGAGTTTGAGGCGGTTGTAGGAAGTTTGAGGCGGTTGTAGGAAGTTTGAGGCGGTTGTAGGGAGTTTGAGGCGGTTGTAGGAAGTTTGAGACGGTTGTAGGAAGTTTGAGGCGGTTGTAGGAAGTTTGAGGCGGTTGTAGGAAGTTTGAGGCGGTTGTAGGAAGTTTGAGGCGGTTGTAGGAAGTTTGAGGCGGTTGTAGGAAGTTTGAGACGGTTGTAGGAAGTTTGAGACGGTTGTAGGAAGTTTGAGACGGTTGTAGGAAGTTTGAGGCGGTTGTAGGGAGTTTGAGGCGGTTGTAGAAGTTTGAGGCGGTTGTAGGAAGTTTGAGACGGTTGTAGGGAGTTTGAGGCGGTTGTAGGGAGTTTGAGGCGGTTGTAGGAAGTTTGAGGCGGTTGTAGGAAGTTTGAGGCGGTTGTAGGGAGTTTGAGGCGGTTGTAGGAAGTTTGAGGCGGTTGTAGGGAGTTTGAGGCGGTTGTAGGAGTTTGAGGCGGTTGTAGGAAGTTTGAGGCGGTTGTAGGAAGTTTGAGGCGGTTGTAGGAAGTTTGAGACGGTTGTAGGGAGTTTGAGGCGGTTGTAGGGAGTTTGAGACGGTTGTAGGGAGTTTGAGGCGGTTGTAGGGAGTTTGAGACGGTTGTAGGAAGTTTGAGGCGGTTGTAGGAAGTTTGAGGCGGTTGTAGGGAGTTTGAGGCGGTTGTAGGAAGTTTGAGGCGGTTGTAGGGAGTTTGAGGCGGTTGTAGGGAGTTTGAGGCGGTTGTAGGAAGTTTGAGGCGGTTGTAGGAAGTTTGAGGCGGTTGTAGGGAGTTTGAGGCGGTTGTAGGAAGTTTGAGACGGTTGTAGGGAGTTTGAGGCGGTTGTAGGGAGTTTGAGGCGGTTGTAGGAAGTTTGAGGCGGTTGTAGGAAGTTTGAGGCGGTTGTAGGAAGTTTGAGGCGGTTGTAGGGAGTTTGAGGCGGTTGTAGGGAGTTTGAGGCGGTTGTAGGAAGTTTGAGGCGGTTGTAGGGAGTTTGAGGCGGTTGTAGGAAGTTTGAGGCGGTTGTAGGGAGTTTGAGGCGGTTGTAGGAAGTTTGAGGCGGTTGTAGGGAGTTTGAGGCGGTTGTAGGAAGTTTGAGGCGGTTGTAGGGAGTTTGAGGCGGTTGTAGGGAGTTTGAGGCGGTTGTAGGAAGTTTGAGGCGGTTGTAGGGAGTTTGAGGCGGTTGTAGGAAGTTTGAGGCGGTTGTAGGGAGTTTGAGGCGGTTGTAGGGAGTTTGAGGCGGTTGTAGGAAGTTTGAGGCGGTTGTAGGGAGTTTGAGGCGGTTGTAGGAAGTTTGAGGCGGTTGTAGGGAGTTTGACGCGGTTGCAGGCAGTTTGGAGGCGGTTGTAGGGAGTTTGAGGCGGTTGCAGGAAGTTTGAGGCGGTTGTAGGCAGTTTGAGGCGGTTGTAGGGAGTTTGAGGCGGTTGCAGGCAGTTTGAGGCGGTTGTAGGAAGTTTGAGGCGGTTGCAGGCAGTTTGAGGCGGTTGCAGGCAGTTTGAGGCGGTTGTAGGGAGTTTGAGGTGGTTGTAGGCAGTTTGACGTGGTTGCAGGCAGTTTGAGGCGGTTGCAGGCAGTTTGAGGCGGTTGTAGGCAGTTTGAGGCGGTTGTAGGCAGTTTGAGGCGGTTGCAGGCAGTTTGAGGCGGTTGCAGGCAGTTTGAGGCGGTTGCAGGCAGTTTGAGGCGGTTGCAGGCAGTTTGAGGCGGTTGTAGGCAGTTTGAGGCGGTTGCAGGCAGTTTGAGGCGGTTGCAGGCAGTTTGAGGCAGTTTGAGGCAGTTGCAGGCAGTTTGAGGCGATTGCAGGCAGTTTGAGGCGATTGCAGGCAGTTTGAGGCGGTTGCAGGCAGTTTGAGGCAGTTGCAGGCAGTTTGAGGCGGTTGTAGGGAGTTTGAGGCGGTTCCAGGCAGTTTGAGGCGGTTGCAGGCAGTTTGAGGCGGTTGCAGGCAGTTTGAGGCGGGCAGTTTGAGGCGGTTCCAGGCAGTTTGAGGCAGTTGTAGGGAGTTTGAGGCGGTTGTAGGGAGTTTGAGGCGGTTGTAGGCAGTTTGAGGCGGTTGTAGGCAGTTTGAGGCGGTTGTAGGGTGTTTGAGGCGGTTGCATGCAGTTTGACGCGGTTGTAGGCAGTTTGAGGCGGTTGCAGGCAGTTTGAGGCGGTTGTAGGGAGTTTGAGGCGGTTGTAGGCAGTTTGAGGCGGTTGTAGGGTGTTTGAGGCGGTTGTAGGCAGTTTGAGGCGGTTGTAGGCAGTTTGAGTCGGTTGTAGGGAGTTTGAGGTGGTTGCAGGGAGTTTGAGGCGGTTGCAGGCAGTTTGAGGCGGTTGCAGGCAGTTTGAGGCGGTTGTAGGGAGTTTGAGGCGGTTGCAGGCAGTTTGATGCGGTTGCAGGCAGTTTGAGGCGGTTGTAGGGAGTTTGAGGTGGTTGTAGGGAGTTTGAGGCGGTTGCAGGCAGTTTGAGGCGGTTGTAGGCAGTTTGAGGCGGTTGTATGCAGTTTGAGGCGGTTGCACGCAGTTTGAGGCGGTTGTAGGCAGTTTGAGGCGGTTGCACGCAGTTTGAGGCGGTTGTAGGCAGTTTGAGGCGGTTCCAGGCAGTTTGAGGCGGTTGTAGGCAGTTTGAGGCGGTTCCAGGCAGTTTGAGGCGGTTGTAGGGAGTTTGAGGCGGTTGCCGAGTCGCGGGTGGTGTTCGATTCAGTGGCATCGCAAGTCGGGCGTTGGGTGCTGCGACTGCTACTAGTCTCGTTGGTCACAATCGGAATGTGCATTTACACTGGAGGAATCCGATGAGCTAGAAAGCTCTTGTTTTTCTTTTTCGCAGGCGTCCAGTAATTTCGAGTGTCGGGGTTTAAATTCAGGAGAGGAGCCGCTCCGACTGCCGGGTTGTGGATGCATGGATCGTCACGGGGTGGAGGGTAGAGGATGTAGCACCTGGTCCAAAGATTCGCGGTTCGAATCCAGCAGGCCGCGATCGCTATAACTGAGGGGCTCTCCCACTATCCCCCGGGGTTCTGAATCACCCCCCTCTCCCACCAGCTCCCCCCCCCCTCCCCTGGCTACCCCCCTCCCCCCGGACGAAATTAAATGAAAGAAAGAGAGATGTATCTTCTTGGTTCTTTCGGTAAAGTCACGTAGAAGGGAAGTAACAAAATAACAAAAATAAAACATAATTAAATAATTCTCACGACGGCTGCTTGCGTTGTGGCCGAAACGTCGTGAGAATTGTATTATTATGTTTTATTTTAGTTATTTTGTTACTTTCCTTCTACGTGACTTTACCGAAAGAACCAAGAAGATGAATCCCTGCAGTCACGAAAGCTTTAAATCGAAAGAGAGATTTCTCGAGTGAACCTATGGGGGTGCCTGTGGTGAAGGTCGACTCAGCCTCAAATGAGTACCTGGTGCGGTGTGTAAACATCGCCCCTGGGGAGACAAAGGCGGCCGGGCGTGGTGCTGGCCACCCACCCCATCGTGTGCCGTGCAGGCATTCATAGGTGCTCGCTAAGAGCGCTTGCCCCAAAATTCTATTGAGACTTTACGGGGGATCTTTGTCTTTGTGTGTGAGTGTGTGCGTGAGAGTGTGTGTGTGTGTGTGAGTGTTATGTAATAGATATGCTGTGCGGTAGAGGGGAGGCTGTGGGGAAGAGAGATTGATGGGGCAGCAGAAGATGCATCAGCCACCCTGCTTCTATCATATTAAATGTACAAAGACACAGAACCCCCGTGTAGCCTGAACAGATTCTTGGGGCAAGTGCTGTCAGCGAGCTCCTATGAAGGCCGGCACGGCAGACAAGGAGGGTCGGTGGCCAGCATCACGCCCGACCGCCTTTGTCTCCCCAGTGGCGATGTTTACACACCGCACCAGGTACTCATTCGAGGCCGACTCGACCACCGGGGATGCCCAGGACCGAGTCAGATAATCGTCATCGGCGTTGTGGCCGTGGGCGGGAATCGAACTCGGGTGGCCGGGTCCAAAGCGCAGCGCCAACTGCTGCGCCACCGCTCGTGAACGCCGCGCTCGCACCTCGTTGTTCACTGCGACAGCCCGGAGGGAGGGGGGGGTACAGCCCGGAATGGATCCGGCTCATGATGGATCGCCTCCTCACACGGGAGCACATCCACAGCCAGGCGTACACAGCCACGCGTACACCACCACGCGTACACAGCCACGCGTACACCACCACGCGCACACAGCCACGCGTACACCACCACGCGTACACCACCACGCGTACACAGCCACGCGTCCAACACCACGCGTACACCACCACGCGTACACAGCCACGCGTACACCACCACGCGCACACAGCCACGCGTACACCACCACGCGTACACCACCACGCGTACACAGCCACGCGTCCAACACCACGCGTACACCACCACGCGTACACAGCCACGCGTACACCACCACGCGTACACAGCCACGCGTCCAACACCACGCGTACACCACCACGCGTACACAGCCACGCGTACACCACCACGCGTACACAGCCATGCGTACACAGCCACACGTCCACCGCCACGCGTCCACTACCACGCGTACACAGCCACGCGTCCACTACCACGCGTACACAGCCACGCGTCCACCGCCACGCGTCCACCGCCACGTGTCCACAGCCACGCGTCCACTACCACGCGTACACAGCCACGCGTCCACCGCCACGCGTCCACCGCCACGTGTCCACAGCCACGCGTCCACTACCACGCGTACACAGCCACGCGTCCACCGCCACGCGTCCACCGCCACGTGTCCACAGCCACGCGTCCACCGCCACGTGTCCACCGCCACGCGTACACAGCCACGCGTCAACCACCACGCGTACACAGCCACGCGTCCACCACCACGCGTCCACCACCACGTGTCCACAGCCACGCGTCCACCGCCACGTGTCCACCGCCACGCGTACACAGCCACGCGCACACAGCCACGCGTCAACCGCCACGCGTACACAGCCACGCGTCCACCGCCACGCGTCCGCAGCCACGCGTCCACCGCCACGCGTTCCACCACCACGCGTCCACCACCACGCGTCCACCGCCACGCGTCCACCACCACGCGTCCACCGCCACGCGTCCACCGCCACGCGTTCCACCACCACGCGTCCACCACCACGCGTCCACCGCCACGCGTCCATAGCCACGCGTACACCACCACGCGTTCCACCACCATGCGTGCCACCACCACGCGTCCACCACCACGCGAACACAGCCACGCGTGCCACCATAAGAATGTTTAATTTCCACCACTGGCGCTGCAGGGCTGTGAACAGGAAGATGCCTCGATGCTCACCGTGGACCCAGGAAAGCCTCGCCGAGTCTCAAGACCGCTTTCCAGGAGGGTCCTGTCCAGTGTTCGGAGTGAGCATCGATGTCACTGCTGCTGTTGAGCGGTCCCGGTTGAGCGATGATTTCTCAGCACCGGGGTTGCTGTTTGGTCGATTTGCACTTCCACTGTGTCTGTCGGGCTTCAGCTCTGGGAGGAGAAAACCGAGGAACCCGGGGGTAACACAGGCACACAGATTTGAGAGAGCAAGAGAGGCGACAGATTCAGAATCTTGATTCACACTGGAAGAATCCGATGAGCCGTGAAGCTCTTTTGCACAGATGCGGGTCCCAACGTTGTAACAACAAACGATGCCAGAAATACGATAGGAGTGCAACGTCTAGGAAAGCTAAGCAAGTCACGAAAAAAAAGTCACGTAGAAGGGAAATAATGCAATTAAAAACATAAGAAAATAAAAATAAATAAAATTAAGCACGTGAGTGCAAATTACGTATGCATTCCTGACGATTTTTTGCTGCAACACCAAATGCATTATTGGGCAACGCCCTGCAAAACAACAACAGCAACAGTCCCAGACCACAGCAAGGCAAAACAAAGCACTCCCTCAATAACCATGCGCACGAAAGTTAAACTATCGATACTACACTGGGTGAGGATGAAAGTCACAAATCACGTTGGCAAACGTGGCTGCGTCCAGCACGAATTTTCTGCGACGGGATATTTTCGAGGAAAGATTCACGAAGTTAGCGCAGGAAACGAAGTTATTCCAAAAAACTTTGGTGATGCAACGGCATTGGTAGTGCGTTGTCTTGAACTGTGCGCCTTTTGGCGTCATCTGGTCGAACACCATATGAGACGAGGCTCCAAACAAAGCTGTCTCTGGTGTGGACCAATCAGTTTCAAAGACAATGCACAAATTATCAGAGTATTGTTTTTTGTTTGCATTTGACTGCAAGTATTGTGGTTAATGTAAATATGATTCCTTGCAAAAGGTGTCAGTTTTGTTGCCAGAAAAAGGGGAAAACCCCTATTAGTATTAGTTGGCGAATGCTTTGTCAACTGATTCCAATTCTTATTGTTGGGATGGATAAAGGGCGATTATATGGACGTCTTAGGTTTCATGGGTTTGACAGTGTGGTTAATGGTGTCGCTAACTGTTGCACAGATTTGCCAATAAGGAGTTTCCGGATGAACGGAACTTTCGTTACTATCGACCCCACACGGAGGTGGGGGTAAGGATCGCCTCGCCACTCCGCGTGAATCTTGAACGATGCGTGAGCACGGGGAGTTGGAACTCGTGAGATGCAGCGAACCGGAGTCATCACCCAGACGACTTCATCTCCAGAGAGTCATTCCACGATGCAGAGGCGGTGACCCAGTGCACCTACTTAGATCGACCCCACAGAGTCTCACGTCTCATCCCCCACCGTCTCGCTCGCTCGTCACCGTGGCGTGCGCGATGACACCACAACCACGTGACTTTTTTTTCTTTTGTGTTGTGTGCGGTGCTTTCAGCACCACAGCACGTGGATTTGTAACGATATGTAACGTTTGTTTTCTTTCGTTTGTTGGCGACTGTTTTTCATATTGGAATCGCCTCCGGTGCTTTTGCTGCTGGCGGCAATAAAAGTTGTTTAAAAGTTAAAAGTCTCTCACCGTTATTCTCTCTCTGCCTGTGTCTCTCTATCCCAATGTATCTCTCTCTCCCCGTCTCTCTCCTCGTGTGCACGTCTTCTTCGAAAGCTGGGGAGCCGGACAAGCCCCTCTCTGTACCAGCGTGGACGACACCCTCGTGGTGTTCACCTTCTGAAGCGCTCGCTCGTCACCGTGGCGTGCGCGATGACCACCATCACCACCACCACGTGGCTTTCCTTTCGTGTTGTGCGCAGAGCATTTAGCGCCAGAGCGCGTGGATTTGTAGCGTTTTTTGTGTTTGCTGGTGACTTTGTGTGTTTCATATCAGAATCGCCTCCAGTGCTGTTGTTGTTTAAAAGTTAAAAGTCTCTTCCCGTCGCTCAGTGAAGTTTGTAGCCGAGACGGCGTGGCGACTCGGAGAGAGAGAGAGAGGCACTGCCCCAGTGCACGGTGTAGAGACAAAGACGGCCGGGGGAGTGATTAATTGTTGGCTGCCTGTTAATTGTTAGCCGGCGATCGCGAGCGATTAGCCGAGGCGGGGAGTCTCGGTGCGGCCTTGACACGCGCTTATTTCACACGGCCGCACGCCACTAATTACCATCACGCCGCCCCACGCACCCCCATACACCACCACCCGACCCACCCTATCAGCCCTAATCGACGACACCCGCTCAACTCTCCATCCCTCACGAGGGAGTGAGGGATGGAGAGGGTGGGGGCAGTGTGTGGGGGAATGGGGATGAATGGTGCAAGTGTCTGTGGCGGTTGGGAAGGAAGGGAGATGGAAGAGAGGCGAGTTTGAGATGGGAGGAGGCGGGGGGGGGGACGACGGCGAGAGTGTGGAGGAGAAAGAGTGCGGAGGAGAGAGAGTGTGCAAGAGAGTGTGGAGGAGAGTGTGGAGGAGAGAGAGTGTGTGTGTGTGGAGGAGAGTGTGGAGGAGAGTGTGGAGGAGAGAGAGTGTGTGTGTGTGGAGGAGAGTGTGGAGGAGAGTGTGGAGGAGAGTGTGGAGGAGAGAGAGTGTGGAGGAGAAAGAGTGCGGAGGAGAGAGAGTGTGCAAGAGAGTGTGGAGGAGAGTGTGGAGGAGAGTGTGGAGGAGAGTGTGGAGGAGAGTGTGGAGGAGAGTGTGGGGGAGAGAGAGTGTGGAGGAGAGTGTGGAGGAGAGTGTGGAGGAGAGTGTGGAGGAGAGTATGGAGGAGAGAGAGTGTGGAGGAGAGAGAGTGCGGAGGAGAGAGAGTGTGTGTGTGTGGAGGAGAGAGAGTGTGGAGGAGAGTGTGGGGGAGAGAGAGTGTGGAGGAGAGTGTGGAGGAGAGTGTGGAGGAGAGTGTGGAGGAGAGTGTGGAGGAGAGAGAGTGTGGAGGAGAGTGTGGGGGAGAGAGAGTGTGGAGGAGAGTGTGGAGGAGAGTGTGGAGGAGAGTGTGGAGGAGAGTGTGGAGGAGAGAGAGTGTGGAGGAGAGTATGGAGGAGAGTGTGGAGGAGAGTGTGGAGGAGAGTATGGAGGAGAGAGAGTGTGCAGGAGAGTGTGGAGGAGAGTGTGGAGGAGAGAGAGTGTGTGTGTGTGGAGGAGAGTGTGGAGGAGAGAGAGTGTGCAGGAGAGTGTGGAGAAGAGTGTGGAGGAGAGAGAGTGTGTGTGTGGAGGAGAGTGTGGAGGAGAGTGTGGAGAAGAGAGAGTGTGTGTGTGTGTGGAGGAGAGAGAGTGTGGAGGAGAGAGAGAGTGTGTGTGTGTGGAGGAGAAAGAGTGTGGAGGAGAGTGTGGAGCAGAGAGAGAAGGGGAGATTCTGCGAGACAGAGTCTGTGGGAGAGAGAGAGAGAGACGTGTGGATGAGAGACAAGTCCAGAGAATGTGTCTCTCTGCCTGGGATCCTGTCCCGCTCCCGTGCTAGGCAGACGCGTCTCGTCAAGTCGGCGTCTTGACTCAACACGTTCTATCCCCCCCCCATCTGTCTGTCTACGTGAAGCTTCGCATGTCCCCCAGCTAAGACCAGGCCCCACCGCAACATCTATCACCACCCCTACCTCTATCACTACCCGTATCACCACACCTACCCCTATCCCAACCACCATCACCACTACTATCATGACTCCAACCCCTATCACTACCCCAACCCCTACCACTGCCCCAACCACTATCACTACTCCAACTCCTATCACTACCCCAACCACTATCACTACCCCAACCCCTATCACTACCCCAACCCCCATCACTACCCCAACCCCCATCACTACCCCAACCCCTATCACTACCCCAACCTCTATCACTACCCCAACCCCTATCACTACCCCAACTCCTATCACTACTCCAACCACTATCACAACCCCTATCACTACCCCTATCACTATCCCAACCACCATCACCACTACTGTTATGACCCCAACCCCAACCACAGCCCCACTACCCCAACCCCTCCTTCACCACTCCCGCCTTCTCTGCTGTCACCATCACCACTTCTCATCACAACAGCAACCACGAATGTTTATTATCACGTCACCCACTCTCGTCTTAAGAACAATGTTTTACACTCGTTGTAAAGCGACTGTGAATCAGGTGAGAAATAGTCTATATTATTACTCAACACTCTCTCGGGTATAAGAATAAACTTGGCACGCTTTGCACCAGCGCCAAAGAAGGCATCGGTAACAACTCCACGCTCGTATGGCCTTCAAAGAAAAGAACAAAGAAAACTAAATATAAAACGGTCGACGTTTCGGGCAACGGCTCTCATCAATAGCACGTGGTTCGAGAGGCGAGTAGAGAGAGGGAGATAGACTGGACTATCGGAGCTGGAGACTGCACGTGTGTACACCGTGAGTCCTGGTAATAATTTAACAAAAATGTAAAAAAAATATATGTATCATACATACATTTTACAGCTTTCTTTCGAGCCTAGTCTCTGGTGTGGACCGATCAGTTTCAAGGACAAGGCATAAATTATGAGAGGATGTTTTTTTGTTTGCATTCTGACCACAAGTATTGTGGTTAATGCAGACATGATTCCTTGTAAAAGGTTTCAGTTTGGTGTTTTAACATCTTAACACAGCTGTTTTGTTGCCAGAAGAAGGGGAAAACCTATTCTCATATCGAAAGGAAGCCACCCACTTTTATTCAGCACTTGAAATTCGATTCGCTCGGTGTTCAAAACAATGCATTTTCTACTTCTGAGTGCAAATAAAAGTATGTGCATTGAAAAACTAGTTTTTGTTACCGAATGTATATTACTCTTTGGTTCTTTCGGTAAAGTCACGTATAAAGAGAGAATAATAAATTAAATTAAATGTATTATTTTCTCTTTATATGTGACTTTATCGAAAGAACTACAGAGTGTAGATGCTTGCCCCGAGCTCTCATACTCTGATGGTGCATTGTCTTTGAGTTGTGCGCCTTTTGGCGTCTTCTGGTCCAACCCATATGAGACTAGGCTCGAAGGAAAGCTGTCTCGGGTGTGGACCAATCAACTTCAAGGACAGTGCACATTATCAGAGTTATGTATTTTGTTTGTATTTATGACTGCAGGTATTGCGGTCTATGCAAACATGACTCCTTGTAAAAAGGTGTCAGTTTTGTTGCCAGGTAGAAGGGTAAAGAACCAATTATCATATTTTTACTGGCAAATGAGGTCCCCATAGTAAACTACAGAGTAATTCCTGCAGTCACGAAAGCTCCAAATGAAGTACGAATGTATATTGTTTTGGGGTGCGATCGCGTAAATATGAATGTGTCGTTAAACCCGCCACGATCCGACACATCCAATTTAGTGAGATTGTTCAAGTCGACAAAACGTGTCCAGTGAGTTTCTTCGTCAGCACACGCGGTGGGGTGTTGGAGAGCGAACCCACGACAACATTTACCATCTGCGTACCGCGACGTCTCGCTGGTGATTACTTTACGACCGGATTCACCAGACGATAGCCAGAATTGCGGCGTGGATGAAATGGAGGCAAGTCACCGGAGTCCTCTGTGATCGGAAAATGCCGGATAGGCTGAAGGGAAAAATATACAAGACCATCGTCCGACCGGTGGCACTCTATGGATCCGAGTGCTGGCCAGCCACAACTGTACACGAACAAGCTCTCCACACCATGGAGATGAGGATGCTCAGATGGAGCCTCGGGCTCACTCGATGGGATCGTGTCAGGAACGAAGACGTTCGGAAGCGACTTGGTGTGGCCCCATTGCGGACAAGATGCTTGAGGCAAGGCTTCGGTGGTACGGCCATGTGATGCGAAGTGAAGAGTCATCAGTGGCCAAGACTGCCGTGCGTATTGAGCCAGAGGGCCGCCGTCCACGCGGACGTCCGAAGAAGCGATGGATGATTGACCGAATAAAGGAAGACGTGAAGACGGTCAACGCATCCCCTGAAGATGCCCTGGACCGAGCCAAATGGAGAAGACAATGCCGAAAAGCGGACCCTGTGCCACAGCGGGAACAACGCTAGGAAGAAGAAGAAGAGTCTATCTGGTGATACCAACGGTGTGGCGCCTATCAGGTGCCAACACCAGAGAGGGGCGAGTTGAATGCAGTCACACAAGTTACAGTGACTCATGTTGATCTGTGAACACGCAGTAACCATGATTCACACTTAACGGACCGTGATTTGACTTTCGGATTTATATTTGCTCCGTGTCCTCACCCTGCATCATCTCCGAGCCACGTTTGGCCGAGCACGGAGTGACACAAGCACGGCGTACGTCGTGTACACACATTGTGCTAATATGAGGATTGGGGCCGTCCATAAATGACGTCACGCAATATGACGTCACGAAGCTCTGCCTCCCCTCCCCCCCGCCAAAAAAATTAAACATGCTTCAAATCGCGTTAAACTATTGTCATTGTAGTGCGTATTTAATGTGGCGCTGCACTCTGATGTTGTAGGAGAAAACATTAAAAGTCAATTTAATTAAGTAGAACGTGTTGTCCATATTTATTTAAAGTTGCGCATTTTGATGTGACGTCAGATTTCTCAAACTCCCCCCCCCCTCGTCACACATCGTCACAAATGTCTGACCCCCCCCCCCCCCCAGGTGCGTGACGACATTTATGGACGGCCCCATATGCAGTACATATTGCCGTTTGGATTAGCCAAGCTACTCAACATATGGTAACCTGCACAGGCATGTAATTAAACAGCGTATTAATAATACGCTTTCAATCAGCACTAACTCTGTAGCTATCAGAACGCTTCGAACTAATTGTTTTTTTAAAGCGTTCTCTCAGTTCCAATATATTTTCTAATTAGTCTCGGACGGTGTTTATTCGTTTTACACTAAACAACGACATTATCAAAGTCAACTGGATGTCCTTGTCGGCACGCATGGTCAGCAAATGATTTTTCTGTGGTGGGTTTCTGTTTTAGTTGCAGGGGTCAGCAACCTGAGTGGGCAGCCGTCTTTTGAAGAGAGAGAGAAAAAAACAACCAATTTTATTAAATTCAATTCTTGACACTCAGGCGGTCCCCGATTTCACGGCGTCACAGCAAGTTCCTGGAGACGCCTCCGTAAATCGGAGTCGCTCCTTTCCCATCGACGCAACATCACCGTCTTGGTGACAACAACATGTTTTACAGTCAAACTGGAGAATAACTCGAGGGGGGGGGGGTAAAAAGGACTCAGAATAGACGCAGCAGGGGCAACGGCCCCTAGACTCGCTGCCAGCAACTGGCAGCCCCCCTAGGGCGAACGACGCAATCGGCGCCCCCCCAAACTCCGAGGGTAATTAATGATCGTGGGCTGAGGTTTTTTGGTTAAACGGGGGGAACTTGATAATTGGTTTTTTACCCTTCTCTCTGGCAACAAAACTGACACTTTTTTTACAAGGAGTCATGTTTGCATAGACCCGCAATACCTGCAGTCATAATACAAACAAAAACATAACTCTGATAATGTGCACTGTCCTTGAAGTTGATTGGTCCACACCCGAGACAGCTTTCCTTAGAGCCTCGTCTCACATGGGTTGGACCAGATGACGCCTTTTGGCGTCTCGGGCGTGGACCGATCAACTTCAAGGAATTGAAATTACGATGATGGGCTATATTTATTTGTACGTTTTTTTTTCTCCAAAAAATGTATTTCTCGAATTTAAAGCTCCTTTCCCCCCCCCTCCCCCCACTTGGCACCCGGGGCGACAGGGCTCGTTCCCGTCTACGGACAAGGAGTCCGCCATCTGAGACGCAGTTTATTCCGTCACCTGTTTTGTAGAATTAAGTCACTCACTAATGTGTGTTGCCAACTGCCGTACGTGTTATACCTACTGTCAGTATAACACGTAGGAGGCTTTGACGACCAATGGCATCCAAAATAGAGGTGTTTTGGGTTAGATCGCGTCAATATCTTAATGTGTCGTTAACACCCACCACCACTCGACACAGCCAACTCGTAAGGGTTGTCACGTAAACAGAACGTGGGACAATTCGTCACTAGTACAGCACGCCCGTTGTGTGTTGGAGAGCCAAGCCTCAACATTTACAATCTGAAGCTAGTTGTAGTTGTAATTACTAACGAAACGTCGTACTCAGATTGTAAATGTTGTGGCTTGGCTCTCCAACACACCGGTGTGGTGCTGTACTAGTATACTACACAGTACACTACACTATACACTACACCATACACTACTATACACTACACTATACACTACACACTAGTGCTGTACTAGTGACGAATTGGCCACGTTCTGTTTACGTGACAACCCTTACTAGTTGGCGTGTCGGGTGGTGGCGGGTTTTAACGACACATTTATATATTGACGTGATCTAACCCAAAAAACCTCTATCATGTATACCTGCTGTGTTCGTGTACCTGTGTAGACAAGTCCACTCGGCGTTTTGATGCGGTTCTTGAAGTGTTTTTGGTCAAAGGGGGAGCTGCGCTTTCAACCCGCTCACGGCTAACACCAGTGACGATGATCTGAACCGGTCTTGGACCGCCCCTATGTCGACTCAGCCTCAAATGAGTACCTGGTGCGGTCTGTAAATTTCGCCACTGGGGAGACAAAGGCGGCCGGACGTGGTGTTGGCCACCCACCCCCTCGTGTGCTGTGCCGGCCTTCATAGATGCTCGCTAACAGCACTTGTCCCAATAGCCTGTTACAGGCTATACGGGGGATCTTTATCTTCGTAGAAGTAACTCTGTTTTGTGAGGCGGC
>WFAB01003080.1:0-21539 GCA_018977245.1 Lethenteron camtschaticum | reverse complement strand
TGCTTGTGTGAGGTGCGTCTCTCTGGTGAGCTCCTGTTACCCGTGTCGTGTTGGTCGTGTTCGTGCGAGGTGCGTTTCTCTGGTGAGCTCCTGTTACCCGTGTCGTGTTGGTCGTGTTTGTGCGAGGTGCGTTTCTCTGGTGAGCTGTCTCTGTCATCTGCATCATGTCGGTCATACTTGCGTAGCGTGCGTCTGCCTGGTGTGCTGTTTATGTCATGTTTCCCGTCTTGCACCAGCTCCGCCTTTTCCGCTCTATCATTACAGTGTATCCTGATGACTTAGGGTTAATTATTTGTCTCTCTCTAACGTTGGGGTGGTCGGCCTCATGTTTTCCCGTTCGTATTATTATTTCCTCTTCTCTCTCCTCGATTTGCGAGGGTGTTACTTTATCAAAATTGCTTTGCATAGTAGCCATACTCATTGTGGGATCTGGCCCTGGGCTACGTCCACGTGGCTCGGAGTGTGGTAAATTGTTACTCCCGTATGTGTGCTGTGCATCAACGTCTGGGTGTTTCACTGGTGCATTTAGTGCGGATTCTTTCTCTCTCACGAGGGCGTGCAGACGCTCTACCTGCACCATTAAGGACAGTTTCTCTTGTCTCTCCCTTTCAAAGTTTTCCTCATTCCATAATCTTTCTCTGTCTGTCTGTGCGAGGAGATACGAGTCTACCCTCGCTATTTCTGCAATTTTTACGTCACGTTTGGCTTTGCCACATTTCATCACGTCCTTAAGTAGTTTCCTTCTATGGGCCTTAACATCTTCTGTATGGCTCCCCTCCCATATATCTCTCTGCTCCGTCTGCTGGCTAGCAGTCCGTCCAGTACGTTTTAACACAAATTCCCGATATTGTTTTTCCATAGATTCCATCTCCTCCTCAGAGGTCCACTCTGTATCAGTGTTATGCGTTGGTGTGTCAAACTCAGAATGTTGTGGATCCTGTGCCATCTCTATTATGTAGTGTGGTTAATAGACTTAAGAGTGTATCTTAATTCTAACATCTCATGTGCGTCGTGAGTTACTCTAGAATTCCCCTTCAGAGCACATATAAACAATTGTATCACAGGATGCGTCAGTTCAACTCGAGCAAATAATCTCAGCCCAGCTGTCTTTGTTATACTCTGCTACTCTGGTATTTCCCTTCAGAGCGCGTTTTGTTTGTATACCCCCGTTTATAATCACAAGGCAACGTTAGTTCACAACACTTTGATTAACACATCAGTGATTCGTTCCTGAATTCATGCATAAACTGTCTGCGAGAGATCCCGGAAGACGAGCCCCCATTATGTTGTATATGTTGGGTTATGAAATTTGTTATGTTGTATGCGTGCGTGGGTGAAATTATTATGTTGTATATGTGGGTTATGAATATTCAGTGAAAATAATAATAATTAATGAAATTTGGCCAAATGTGTAATTATCCGGAAATATGTTAATTATGTAATTACGCACATTTTAATTATGCCAATTCGAGAGGTAATCGTATTAATTATGCGAGTGGGTGTAATTATGATAATACAAGTCGTTATGATAACCAGACCCCGCCTCGGTGACGAGGGTGGGTTATCGATCGGAATAAGGCAATTAATCGTATGCGGTTATGCAGGTGTGGTGTAAGTATGCAAGATTAACTTAGATTAACTCGGCATCGTTGTCTAGGTTCGTCTCATTCTCGCTTTAACATTTACTGAGTATGTATTCGTGGTTATTTTTAGGTCCCCGGTTCACCCCGTTATCGCTTTAACATTTACTGAGTATGTATTAGTGTGTTTATTAAGGTCACCAAGTTCAGATCTCAACGCAGAAGCAGATCTTATGCATAGATTTCAGGAAAGAATCACACAACCACTTCTGTATTGATTAATTTATTACTAATTCAACCTTACTATGATATAATATGCGAACTCTCAATCCCGGAGCGTCAACACGGCATCAATACAGTATCATCAACGATTGTCTGATTTCACTTTGACAACGGCACATGGATCCCGCATAACGCGATGGTTGTTAGTGAGAGAGAGAGTCGTTAAAATATGCAAATACTATGCTAAGAAAACCTTAACGTTAATGAATGATTATACTCGATATTGTTCACGCAGTACCGCACTCCTTATTGATCATACGCAACCCTTATCGCGTTGTTAGCACCTTGGGTCACGGGACAGTTGAATATTCTGTAGAGGATGCGAGTACGTGCGGCGATTATGACTAAAAGATACTTGAAAGATTATACGGCGATAAAAAACACAATCAAAACAGTTATTATTCTTAAAGGCACCAATCTCAACAGATGCATCGGCAGGTTATCTGACAACAGAACGGCTCGGAGTAAGGGCCTGCGACGGTGCTCCTTTTCCGAAGATCGTTATCTTATACCAAGTTTACTAATTGGGGACCAGATCACCTGATAAGGATCCGGTGGGCCACCACTCCCCACGTGAGCGTGGCTCGGCGGAAGGAGGTGCCAAGAATCAGTTTGTATTGATGGATCTGTTGGGAATTTATGCGATTAAGAGTACAGCCCACTAAATATTAAAGATAAAATTACGAATACTCTTATAAACGACGGATGGCCATCACTCGGTCTCGTTGTGATGCCTTCCCAGCCACGAATGGCTTATGGGTTCGAGTGTGTTTGAGTGGTAAGAGTTGTCTTGAATAGTCAGTGTTCGGAGTCGATTCTTTATGTCAAACAGACGCCTGGTGGTCGTGTGGTGAGGGGGCGGTGCGCGTCATACGTATCAGTCGCTCCCCTGTCACCGTGGTGAACTGGTTCGGATGGCTGTTGATACGCTGTCGCAGTTCGGAACCCGGTCGGTAGGTGGCGCCCACAACTCGCTCGTAGCGTGCAGCTCTGGGTTGTCGCCAAACCGCGATGCTCACCACTCCGGCGGCAGCAGAGACCTCCGACTCGGCAGAGGTTGACGAGCTGAAGATGAGTCGAGCCGACCCGCTGGTCGCAGCTCGCTCCTGGGTCGACCCGCTGGTCGCCCTCGCTCCTGAGTCGACCGCTGGTCGCACTCCTGAGTGGACCCACTGGTCGCACTCCTGAGTCGACCCTCTGGTCGCACTCGTTCCTGAGCCAACCCACTGGTCGCACTAGTTTCCAATGCTCAGGATCCGTTCCTTTATGCCGAAAAATCCCCCTGGATCCCGCCCACAAGGCGGGACTTCTTTCGATTTTTGCTGTGTCAGGATCTGTCCGTAGGCAGGTGTGTCCATGTGTGTGTCCGTACGTCCGTATGTCCTTGTGTGCATCACCCACGATATATTCCGTTGTCACACTCCCTCCATAAACCCACGAGCAAACAATCAGATGTTACAAATTGCCTCGAGGTCGTCTCTCTGTCTGGCCTTCTTCATGAACCCAAAACACAGACGTTACAAATGTCTCATAGGCGTCTTTGTTCGCACCACCTGGAGGGAGGGGCAACGCTCTCTCCGACCCGGCGCACAAAGAAATGGTTAAAAAGTTTTAAGTTAACATTTGTCCCTTACTATTTCACAGTTATGATTCTGTATGTAACCTAAGGTCTGTCGTTTCCCATCGTGGTGCTTGACTCAAGTGGAGGTGTTTCCCCGAGCGTATACACACTCCTATCCCGCGCTGCGGGGATACAAAGACGGCCGGGATCTCCCTTTCTCTCCGACTCTGGGTTTAACATCGTTTTTTTATTATGTATTTATATTCGACCTGGTGGTGATTCATCCCGTTATCCTGGCTTTTCATAAGTTTTACTTTGTCTTTTCATGCATATGCTTATTATTATTAACTTATTTCCGATATCTTAGGTCAAGGGGTAAGCTTCTTGATCCTAGGAATTCGTATTCCTTGGTGTCTGCATGGTTATATAAGCGGAATATAGTTTACGGTGAATAGCGTTAACATTGATGTTATGTCCGATATTATGTATTGTGATGTCTTTAACTTAACTTGTTTGTCAGAGCTTTACTGACACGAAGTTGCATTTCATAGCCCCGCAGTCTTTGCCCCACCCTATCTCTGCTCGCCGTGGTTGTTGCCGTCCAGCTGAGCCGTTAACTCAAGGCCTCATTAATTTCCGTCACTCCTGAGTAGGTGAGGGCGGTTGAACCTTGGAGTCAGTTCTGGTTTTTGTCTGCCGCCGTGCTCTTAATTTCCTTCCCTCTTCAACCTTATATATGATATATTCGCTCCTGTCTGGGTGCGATTCAATTTTGACTTAGGAAGGTTCTGATTGTCATATGCTTCGGGTCGAGTTGTATAGAAAGTATTAAAGTATGGAAATAACATTTCATATTGACTTAATGATGGTGATGGTTCAGTAGGCGTAACTTGTGGCCTGGTTTAATTGGAGTGGGTGTGAATATCAATAACTTTAGCCTACCCTGTTGTTAAATTCCGACTTTAACGTTACTTTAATAGCAATACAGAATAATTGAGCTTTTTGTCTTAACTAGGCGAATGCGAACTTCTGGTGACCCCCGCAGCCTTGTTATTCAGCTGGGTCTTGCCCGCCTTGAGAGATATACAACACTCTTTTAAATCAGCTCCCCCCCTGTGCACACAGCCTTGAGCTGACCCACTTCTTTGTTCCTCAGTGTGCACGTGTTCTAACTAGCTCGGAATCCCTGAACACACAATCAGTGATGATTCCTGGCTTTCTGTGGTTGTGATGTAGACAAAGGCGCCTCTGCTTTCTTTCATTGCCTTTGCCTTGAAGCAAGGTTGCAAATTCTGCCATCCTAGCCCTCCTCCTGTTCATTACTTAACAACACCTGGTGTTTTGCAGTTTGCTGCGCTCTGGTGTGTTTCATTCATTAAAAAAAACAAGTAAAAGATAATATATAAAATCTCATCAAATATGATTAATCTCAGTTTTGGAAGAAGGGTTAGGATACAACAGCGTCAGCGAGGCAGGCGTGCGCACCGATCCGGAGAAGGTACGCGCCGTAGTGGAGTGGCCACGGCCAAGGAATCTGACGGAGATCTGATCATTTTTGGGGCTCGCCACCTATTATCGTCGATTTGTAAAGGGATTCAGCGAGATCGCACGCCCTCTCACCCAACTCACCTCCCCTAAGCACCCCTATCAGTGGACGGGGGCCTTCCAGACGGCCTTCACCACTCTCAAAGACCACCTCACCCACGCCCCCACCCTCGCTTTCCCCGATTTTACCACCGATTTTATTTTGGACACCGACGCCTGCAGCAGCGGGCTGGGCGCGGTGTTGTCACAGGTACAGGATGGGACGGAACGAGTCATCGCGTACGCCAGCCGGACCTTGAGTGGGGCCGAGCTGAACTATTGCGTGACCCGCCAAGAGTTGTACGCCGTGATTTTCGCATGTAAACAGTTCCGGCCGTATTTGTACGGCCGGAGATGTCGCGTACGCACTGACCATTATGCTCTACAGTTCCTTCTTACATTCAAGGAGCCGCGGGGGCAGATGGCCCGGTGGTTGGCGCAGTTGCAGGAGTACAACCTGCAAATCGAGTATCGGGCTGGCCGGACGCATGCAAACGCGGACGCCTTGTCGAGGCGGCCCACGGTGTACGCCGGGACAAGGGCGGAGGAGGCCTGCCGTGTTTCACGGGGGGACGCTGCCGGCAGGCAACGGACCCCGAGAGGCCGCGGCCACTGACCCCCCCCAGCGAGAGAGAGTGCAGTGTGCCTCACAAAGACCCTCACAGGTGGCACCGAGGATCCCGTCGACCGCCCGGCAAGCGTGGGACCCGCGGCTCGGGACCCGATCGGACGGATCCAGGAGGACGTCGGCTGCGCCTTCCCGGGCCTGAACGACGAGCAGCTGAGACAGACCCAGCAGCGGGATCCCGATCTGGCGGCAGTGGAGGCGGCACTGCAGGAGGAAAAGAGCGCCCTACCCGGACCCTGGAGCGGTTTGTATGCCCGGTTGTGTGTGCAGAACGGAGTGGTACGGGAGTTAACCGAGGCCGGCCAGCCGGGGTGCATCTGTGTTCCTGCCCAGGTGCGACCCCAACTGCTACGGCTGGTGCATGACCACCCACTCGGGGGCCACGATGGGGAACGACGCACTCGAGAGACCCTGCGTCGCCAGTATCTCTGGCCCAAATTGGCACAAGACGTGGCGGCCTGGGTACAGGGCTGCCGCACCTGTCAGCAGTGCGGGCCGAAACCTGCACGATACCAGGTACCCCTAAGGCCGTTCCGCGTCAGCCGCACGAATCAGCTGGTCGGGATCGATCTACAGGGGCCATTCCCACGATCCCATCGAGGCAACCGGTATATTCTAGTCGCAGTAGAGTATTTCACCCGCTACCCCGTGGCAGTGGCCATCCCTGATAAAACAGCCTTGGTGGTGGCCCGGGCATTCGTGGAACATTACGTACTCAAACACGGGATCCCAGAACGAGTCCTCACCGACCAGGGTAGCGAGTTCGAGGCCGAGCTGTTCCAGGCACTGTGCCGAGAATTCGGAATCCAGAAGGACCGAACCACAGCGTACCACCCCCAAGCGAACGGTATGGTAGAGCGCATGAATCAGACCCTAGCGGGGAAACTCAAACGTATGGCGGCCGCAAATCAACGGGATTGGGACGAACACCTCCCCTACGCCCTTTTCGCCTATGCCACCACCGTGTACACGTCGACGGGACAAACCCCGTTTTTAATGATGTTCGGCCGTGAGTCTCGTTTACCCGCAGATCTGCTATTCGGCGTCCCTTCCCCGCAGCCGGAGGAGGGAAGCCGCCCCGTGGAACACCTGTTGGAGACCCTGCGAGAAGCCCGAGGCCGAGCATACCCGCAAGGGGAAGCCGCGCATCGGCGGCAGGAACAGGGCACCCGACCCCGCATGGAACCCCCTTATTCCTGACAGGCGCTAAGGTGTGGCTACACACCCTCGCGTCGGGGCCGGGCAGGTGGGGAAACTGACGACCTACTGGCGGGGACCCTGGACCGTGGTGCGGCAGATATCCCCCTGGACGGTACTAATTTATGGCGGGGAGAGGGGTCGAGAGACGGTGGTCAATGTCCGCCGCTTAAAACGATGGAAAGCGGCCCCGGCAAGAGAGGACCCCGTCACCCGAAGGCCCCGAAATCCCGGAGTACCCGCACCCCTCGTGTTGGGGGGCCTCGCACACTACATGGGCCCCGCCAGGCCCCCGAGATGCCCCGATCCAGTCCTGAGACGGCGCAGACGACGGCCACTAAACCTTCCGCTGCTGAGTTTGTGCCCCAGCCCACAGGTGCCGGAGGACGGGGAGAGCCGCTGGAGTGGAGGAGGAGACCGCCGCAGGAGCTACAGAGGACGAAACCTCCCGCCCCGAGGCCAGCCACCAGGTCCGGACGGATCCCCCGGACCCCGCAACGTTTCCTCGTGGGCGCGGCCCAAGCGAGGTGCTCCAGTCAACCCGGGATGGGGACTGGCACCTCGGGGGGCTATGTGATGCCGCCGCCACGAAGCCGTTCGGCAGGCGCCCAAATCCCCGACCTCGCCACCACCAAGCAACGGAGCCAACCCCGCGTCCCCCTCACCTCACCTCACACGAACACACCCGCACGCATTTTCCCCCACCCATAGAGCTGGATGGGGAGGTCACCTGGCCGACCGGTTTTTATCTGAGAAACCCTTATCGGGGTTAACTCTCACGGTTTCCGGCGATCAGGGAATTGGACGACCTCCCCCATGCTACGTTGCGCCGCGGCGCTGCGACCAGCCTTAATATGGTGTGGTCGCGGCATGGGGCATTCGGCCACCGCGGTTGAGGCGCATTTTCCCCCCACACACACCCCCACGGGTCGACGAGACAGGCGGAGGAGGGAGGGGACAGCATGAATAGCGGGACTGCATGGGCTCTGGCGGATAGTCATGGAGGGTTGGGATAATTACGCTCGGGCACGCAGGCACCATTGTTAGGGGAGTTAAAGGATAAGGCTATTAGTATAAATAACCTGGAGAGCGGGGTCACGCGGGCAGCCGTGCACAAATTCCCACGGCGCACCTTTGTAATGGACGCCGCCGCATAATCTGCAATAACAAAGGCATGCGTGAGAAAGGAATTCACTTGCGGAAAATCCGATTAGCATATCGAAGGCCCACACTACGTGGGAAGGGGGTAGGGGCCTGAGTCCGGGGAATTAGGATAAAAGGGAGCGTAGCGAGGTAGAGCTCTCTTCTCTCCAGGCCAGCGGACCAGCAGCAGCTCCAGCCAGCGACCCGGACGTCCGTGCGACGCATCGAGGTGCGCTGTTAGCGCAGGGAGCAGCGAACCACCGCGGGCACCAAACAGTGAGCGGGGAGGTGAAGTAGGGTATCGTAAGCCGATAAATAGGGAATAGGTACAGGTTTAGTGGAATAGGCCAGCCTCGTCGACTCACTGATTCAACATCAATTCGCAGGTAGCATATAATAAATCATTAATAGCGAAGCGTGGTCTCGCGTGATCTTGTCGTGCAGGGTGTCGCATGGGGAGCTGCGTGTGTGTGCGTGCGTCCACCCGGGTGCGATACAGGTGCGCGATCATAACGCGAGTAGTCAGGGGTGAGTGTAGTGCTGCGGCTCGCCTCGGGGGGAGCGCTGCGCAGAGCGGCGCGAGAGTGGGTGTCGCGTGTGTTCACTCCGTGTGTGATACAGGTGCGCGATCATAACGTGAGTGGAGATTTTGAGTGCGCGGAGCGGCGGGTGTGTGGGAGTGCGCATACGTTCGTTACGTGTCGAATACGGATGCGCATTGGTAACGTGCCGCACAGGGCTATAGGCGGGCACACGCTCGTAGTATACGAGAGCTGTACGTAGCGGCGTAAAGAGGGGGAGTGTGGCGTTTGATTGATGATGCTGTGCGCACGTATGCTCGCAGCGTGGGAGCGCGGCGCGAGGCTGTAACAGTAGGGGCGTCGCGTTCGAATGCCGGCGAAACCGTAGCGGGTAATAGGGAGGTGGGGTAACGTAAACGGAATAGGGGATGCAGGCGGGAGGGACCCCGGGGGCCAACGGCCCCCACAAATAGACACTCCAACCCTAAGACGTGTCATTTAGACTCTGTCTTATCGACAGACATGTTCTTCACCTGAGGACGGCTGCTTGCGTTGTGGCCGAAACGTCGTGAGAATTATTTTATTATGTTTTATTTTTTAATATTTTATTACTTCCCTTCTACGTGACTTTACCGAAAGAACCAAGAAGTTAACACGGCACTGTTCAGCAAATCATCTACCGCTTTAAACGAAGACTTACTCTACAGCAGTGGTGTACAGTATACTGTTACGGTGTAGTGTAGTGATGTAGAGTATTCGTGTAGTGATGTGGTTGTAGTGGTTTGGTGTAGTGTGATGGAATCGTGTTACGTAGTGTGGTGAAATATTGTAGTTTACAGCAATGGTGTAGTTTGTATTGTAATGGTGCAATGATTCGGTTCAGTGGTGTCGTGGTGGTGTGGTGTAGTGTAGCGGTGTGGTATAGTAGTTCAAATTCTTGATTTGTCATGGGTGTATTGGTGTGATGAGTGTTTTGTTAGTTGGTCTGATAAGTGTGTGTGAATAAAGAAACTGGCGAGTGCCACGTGAGTCGTGGGGTGATGTCTGCTGAGTTTCAGGAGAGGAGCGTGGTGTGAACAAAGTCGTGTCTGTTGATTGCCAAGCAAGTGGTGAGGGGTCAGGTGTGTCTGCCGTGGTTCAGATGGATGACGGGTTAGTGGTGTCGTGGGATCGCGTGAATGGTGAGGTGTCTGGTGAGTGGTGTCTAGTGTTGTGTCTATACCCTTTTTTTTTTAAGAACAATTAAACAAATTTTTTTTAAATATTTTTCTTTTATCTATATATCTTTTTTTTTTAAATTAAACAATGAAAACAACTCACTTCTCCTCACAAGCACACCAGGAATCCATGAAACATGGAGGGCGGTTAAAATGTTGAGAATTCGGTCACAGAGAGGTCATAGACATCCAGATGGACAAAAGATGTATGGACTAGCCTCCCAAGACATCTGGAGATGTACAAATAAGGTGCAGAGTAAATAACGGTTGCAACTCGCGTTTTCTTAACGTTTTCCTTACCGAAAAGTAGAAACTTAACAAAGATAATTAACCAACAAACAATAATTTTTTATTATTAGTATATGTTTCCTACCTACACGACCTTCCTAAAAACTAAAGAGTACGAATTCCAGAAAGCTTAAGTGGAAACATAGTTACGCTTAACCTCAGGACATTAAAATATAACTCAGAATAAAACACCAATCTCTGGAGAAATAAACTTGGCGAAGCCCCAAAATAATAATGTGACGAGGATCATTACGAATATTCATTAAACATAGCCGAATGATAACCCCGATACTAAGACCGAAGGAACTCATAGAATATAATTCAAGAATAAATGTAACACACAGGACCACATAAATGTATTGCAAACATCTCCTCAGCCACCTTTGTCTTCCAGCGGGGTCTGGCAAGCAAAGAGGGAGCAAAAAGGTCACAGGGGGAATCGGTGCCTGACATTCCAAAGATATCTGTTTTTTTTATTCTGTTTGATTTCTCTCGCAAGAGACGCGGAGAGAGGAGAGGGTGCTCACGTTTTGAGTTAAACACGGCCGTCTTTGTCTCCCCGCAGCACAAACAGATGGCCCATGAATGCTTGGAGGGTTAGGAAAGGTCGCGAGGAGGGGTCGCGGGGATGTCTGCTTTTTCTCGCTCTATTTGTGTTTTGTTGCCCGCTCGCAAGGAATGCGCAGAGAGAGGGGAGTCACGTTTTGAGTTAGGCACAGGCGCACATAACAAGCAGTCTGGGTCGAGTCGTGCTCAGTCTCGCAACTCAGCGTGCGACGCGGTGTTGCGACGGGGCTCGCAAGAGAGGTGTGGCAGTCGTGCCTCGAGGAGAGATGGGACGACGAGACATCGTTAAAGTGACAGTCTGAGAGCAGTCTGGGTTGAGTCGTGATGAGTCTCGCAACTCGGCGTGCGACGCGGTGTTGCGACGGGGCTCGCAAGAGAGGTGTGGCAGTCGTGCCTCGAGGAGAGATGGGACGACGAGACATCGTTAAAGTGACAGTCTGAGAGCAGTCTGTCCGAGTCGCGCTCAGTCTCGCAACTCGGCTTGCGACGCAGCGTTGCGACGGGGCTCGCAAGAGAGCGGGGGCGGTTGTGCCACGATGAAGTGATGGAACGAGGAGGAGTCGTTCGAGTCGCAGAAGTCTGAGTTCAACCTGGGTCGGGGCTGGGTTTCAGCCGTGTTCCGGCTGGCGGAGCGTCGTGAGGAAACGAAACACCGATGCCGATAGCAGGTGTCGCTTCTCGCAGAACGAAGTTAAGTGCGAGTGAAGCTGGCAGCTGCACGAACAAGGGAAGCACAGAGCAGAGAGAGTGACGAGTGCGTCATCCAGCAGTGGAGAGAGAGAGAGTGCAGGAGCAGCACGACTCGGACGTCACCGGGCGTCACCGAGCGTCGTGCCAACTCGTCATCCAGCAGTGGAGAGAGAGAGAGCGCAAGAGCAGCACGACTCAGACGTCACCGGGCGTCACCGAGCGTCGTGCCAACTCGTCATCCAGCAGTGGAGAGAGAGAGAGCGCAAGAGCAGCACGACTCGGACGTCACCGGGCGTCACCGAGCGTCGTGCCAACTCGTCATCCAGCAGTGGAGAGAGAGAAAGCGCACAAGCAGAGACACGCAAGAGAGGCTCGCGGCGGCCACGCCCAACCCAGAGAAAACTTCTGGCCGCTGTTTGTATCCTCCTACACCACACAAGCTAACGACACAATTAATATTACGAGGGGACAACGCACACACAGCACGCACACGAATAAGACTTTTAAAAAAACAAATTGTCTTTGTTTTTCAAAAAGGGTTGCCATTTCGAGGTGGTGCGTTCAAAATCAACGGATCGTGCAAAGCAGTTGCTGCCGTCGAGTTACATGAATAAGAAATGTTTTAGTCATTCATTTTCGTTAACTGCATGATCTCGCCAATGAAGAAGTATTTTTAGTCATTCATTTTCGTTAATTGCATAATCTTGCCCATGAATTTATTGACGTATACCTGCTTTCGCATAAGAGAGTGTCATGTGCTTGTTTAGAATTAAAATTGCTTAACACCAACTGTTCGAGTGCTTCTTTCCAAGTCCATGCAAAACTATCTTATTCTTGATAACTGTATCCTGTGATGAGATCTGAAACTGGAGACCTAAACTAACAAACACACTAAGATAATCGGTAAACGTTTAATCGATGATAATCGTGTTATCCTGATTGATATAACTCTGGATAAACGAAGCTAAGCCTAATTATCACAACTGCACACATTAACATAATCGCAAGCATCCGCATAAATTACTACGATTATCTCCGCGATTATCATAATTTATGCATATAATTACAAACATTATCATAATTTATGCATGTTAATACACACACTAACATAATTAACGCGATTTGCGCATTTTTTGGAAAATTATTAATTTTCCGAAATTTCATAACCCGACACATACAACACTAGTGAGGGTTACATGTTAGGTGAGTGGTTGGGTGACTGGCAGTGATGTCAGGTGAGCATCTGGTGAGTGATAATTGATAATTGGTTTTTTAACCTTTTATCTGGCAACAAAACTGACACCTTTTTTTTACAAGGAGTCATGTTTGCATAGACCACAATACCTGCCTGCAGTCTCGGGTGCGGACCAATCAACTTCAAGGACAGTGCATACATTATCAGAGTTATGTTTTTTGTTTGTATTACGACCGCAGGTATTGTGGTCAATGCAAACATGACTACTTGTAAAAAAAGGTGTCAGTTTTGTTGCCAGATAAAAGGGTAAAAAACCAATGATCATATTTTTCTACTGGCAAATGAGGTTCCAATGGTGTCATCTGGTGAGTGTCAGGTGGTGAGTAGCGGTAGGTGCCTGGTGAGTGTTGAGAGTGGCCCAGATCCGTGGACTCACAACCAAAGCAAGGTTCTACTGCCTCACACCATGGCGATATATCGCAACAAACTCGATTAGACGCCAAACACGGCGATGACGCTGCGCGACGCCACGCAACAATCGCAACGAGCACGGAGGGCACCGAGTGCACGGTGAGGCGGAGCAGGAGACATTCTCACGTTCATCACGAAGACGACGAGGGCGCTGAGAGCGAGGAGCGAGATGAGAAGCCACGACCTGAAGATCCGATATGGAGGAAGACTCTTCGAGTCCATCTTCATCATTCATCCCCGAGCAGGAGAGACGCGGGACTCTGCGTGCTCAGTCGTAACCTCAACCATTCGCCCCTCCTCCTCGCCCTCCTCCCTCTCACCCTCCGTCTCCCCTACCCCTCCTTCGTCTCACTCGAACATTGTCCAACCACACTACACCGTAGATCTGTGGTGCCACAACGACGGGGCCGCTCTGCCGAGCCAGGGAGCCGCCCGGCTTCCACCACTGCACTGCCCCCCATCACCCCCCCCACATAAGCACGCACCCGCACCCACGTAGGGCCTTGTGGTCGGGTCACCTACCCTGAGTTTTCACCCGAGGGCCCCCTCGGGGGATTACCCCACGGTTTCTCAGGGCCAGGGAATTGGACAGGACCCTTCCCAGGCTAAGTAACACTGCGGCGCCGTGGGCGGATTTGAGATCGCACGACCACGGCGAGCTCAGAGAGCCCCGCAGTTAGAAACGCATACAAACACAAACACGGGTCAGCAAGGCAGATAGCTAGGATCAGGACCCGGGGCTGCTGCTTAGCAAAAAGGTCAAAGGCCGGCGGGATCGCAAAAGGGCGGGAAATCCTAGGCTCAGGATTGGTCGAGAGACCAAGGCGGTCGGGACGGGGGCGCCTAGCTTTGATGTGGATAGTTTAAAAGGAAACGCAGGGGCAGTAGGGGAGGGTCCTCTTCTTCTTCTGGAGTGGTGACACGGGGTCAACGACGAGGGAGTCATCGGGCGAGCCGCAGGATCGTCTGCAGGACGACCTGAGCGCCGCAAGGTCACCTAGGACTACAGACGGTATCGTATTACGCGCCTTACAACACCTCAGAGCGGAGAGTAGGATCCGTAGGAGAAGGTTAGTTCGGGGTAAGGACGAGTAGGAAAGCGGTGTAACAGAGAGCGCAGCATAGAATAGGGCTGCACGCCACTAGAGAGTGGGTTGGAAGCGCCTTGCTGGCTCGTACATACACACGGGTGGCTCGGTGGGTTAACAAGGGTTAATAAAATCTCGAGCGTAGTAACAAAACCGTGTTGTTGGGTGTTTTTGAACGTGGTATTAGCGTGCACTGCATTCGCGGGTGTGTGGTCGTTGTATGCGTAAAGGCTGTGGTCTCTGTACGATGGTGCGGGTACGGAGGTGTGTGTGTTAACGCCCGGGGGGAGCACTTTTGTGTGTTGGCGTGCCTACGCAGCCGTGTGAGAGGAGAATCGTCCTTGCACGATACTTGTGTTGACGTGCACGCGCGAGTGCGGGAGGGGACGAGTCGTCGTGCACCCCGCTCGCGTGTGCGAAACCGCGGTGCGCAGTGAAGCTGTTAGCTTTGTGTGAGCTTGCGTGTGCTCGAGCGCGTAATCGGCTGCGCATTGTTGTACGGTTTATCTCGCGCGCACGGCGGCGGCAACTGGAGTCGTTGTGTCGGCGTGTTCCCCGCTTGCGTGTGCTCGTTACGTGCGTAAAGTGCGGCGCGGTGGTGAGTTCCTGACCCCCAGCCCCGCGGCTCGAGCGCGTAATCGGCTGCGCATTGTTGTACGGTTTATCTCGCGCGCACGGCGGTGGCAACTTTAGTCGTTGTGTCGGCGTGTGCCCCGCTTGCGTGTGCTCGTTACGTGTTATAAGTGTGAACGCGTGTGGTACGGTGTTTGCGTAAGCTCTCGTCGTGCGAAATCGGCGTACCCCAGGTGCGCGATTGTAACGTGAGCGGCCAGCGCGGCGCAGAGCGGCGCAAGAGTGAGTGCCGTGCAGAGCTGTGTGTGTGGGTGTGCGCGTACGTAATTAACCATGCCTGCTACGCGGACCCGCGGTGGAGTGGAATCCTCGGGCGACGGCTCCCACACCATGGGTGAGGAACTTAGCAGCGGTTCGCTTAGCAGCGGGGGGGCGATTGATGATGCTAGCCCGGCCGTTAGCATTATCGAGGGAGGGATCTCGGGGGCTAGCGACCCCCACAGATTGGTGCCAGAAGCGGTACGGACCCCCGCGTTACCTCACGCTAAAATAAGACTAATATTTACCGGCCGGGGGGCCCCTTCGTGGAAGGCATTCGCCCGCAATCTCTTAGGGGCCAAGGAAATTAATGGATGGACGGACGCGCAGGCAGTACGTCAACTTAATATGAATCTTGATGGGCGGGCAGCCGATTTTGTAGAAGCGTTACCCGCGAGCGCACAGACACAGCTAGAGGAGCTGATGCGCCGACTCGATCAGCGTTTTGGCACGCGTGACGAGGAGGAAGCAAAATCGGCCTTAAAGGCGCGCCGGCGCCAACCTGGCGAAGATCTACGTGATTATGCCGAGGATGTGCGCGAGTTAACAAAGATCGCACGCCCGGGGTACGCAGCTGATGTTATTGAGGAACTGGCCGCCGAGAAAATCCAGCGGTACCTGTCTCGCACGGCGTGGTGGCAGCCAGACATGAGCTGCCCACGTCTTCCCTTTAACACCCTTGTCGAGCGCGCACGTAAGTGTGAAAGAATTCACAGCGAACGCGCGCAGCTCCGGGGGCTAGGACGAGAGCGCGCCATTGCGAGCCTGCTCTCGGAAGACGAGGAGGAGGAACAGGAGCTCGCAAGGACGGTAAGGGGCCGGGAAAGAGAGCCTCCAGTGTCCCGCGAGACAACCCCGGGATGGGTTGCCGGTATACAAACGGGTATAAAGGATGTCTCCGGCCAGGTAACCCAGATAGACAACAAGGTAAACCAAGTAGGTGAGAGGGTAACCCAGGTACGCGAGGAAGCAAATAAAAATATGAAGACCCTCCAGTCTGAGATGGGTGAACTACGCTCGACAGTAGGGGGACTAGCCGGGAGGGTGTCCCAATTAGAGTCCGATTTGGGACAACTGCGTACTGGGAGAGGGAGCGGACAGGGGACCCGCTACGGAGCCGCCCCCCCTCCCCGGGCATGTTATATGTGCGATCGCCGAGGGCATCTAGTGAGGGATTGTCCGGAAATCACCCGAGCTAGACAGACGCGGGGGTTAAACTCCAACGCCCCCTAGAGAGCGGACCAACTAGGGGTGCAATCGACGCGGTCCCGATACAAATAGACGATAATGAGAATAATGGCGAGCGAGTGATCTCCACACAGGTTCCAGCAACAACGCCCACAGAAACGGTGACTCCTGGCGACTGGCTACGGGAGCTGGTGGCGGGGATCACGGGGGCCACGTCGCTGGTGGAAGGGGAGGTTAACGGAGTGCGTACCCGAATCCTGCTGGACACGGGGGCGGTGGCCTCGCTCGTGAGTGCAGCGCACTGCAGCGCGATCGGGGTCGACGTGCGCCACCTGCAGGCCCCGGACCGCGCGCTGCACACGGCAAGCGGAGCCGGGATGGGGTTGCTGGGGAAGGTCTCCCTCGAGGTCCGTCTAGGAAACCAGGTGTGCACACAGGAATTCTACGTGTCGAGTGTGTTGTGCCACGAGTGCATTGCAGGAACGGACCTCCTGGAAAAGTTGGGACTTAACGTACAGCCCCGGCAACGATGCGCTACGGTGGAGGGCAGCGGGGAGCGGATTCCGTTCCTAGGACGGGAGCCGAATCGCCCACGCTTCACACCCGTGGCCGCTACGCTGGTGTCGGCCGTCACCATCGGACCTCTCGCCGAGATGCTGGTGCCGGTGGCAACCCTCTCCACCGACCCAACCCACCGACCATCGGGCGAGGTAATGCTGACTCCTCACCCGGAGTTGGCATCGCGATACGGGGTGGTAGGGTCAGCCACACTGGTAAACGCAGATGGGGGCCAGCTGTTTATACGTGTGTTTAACCCACACAGTACGCCGGCAATGATACGACGACGCACCCCGATAGCCACCGTACACCCCCTGCACGCACGCCACTCTAACGACTCGGTGTTCGCACTCTGGGCTGAGGACCCCGGGCGTCCTGAGGGTGACCAGGACCTGGCCTGGCGAGTCGGCCCGACTCCCCGAGCCGAGGTCGTTCCCCTGCTCGACGCGTTACATGTACCATGGGCGGATTTACCTAAGGGAGAGGCCGATCGGCTGCGCGAGTTACTGCGGGAGTATGCCGACGTATTCAGTGAACACGACTCGGACGTGGGTCGGACCGATCTTGTTAAGCACCAAATTGACACCGGTGCAGCCCGACCCATCAAACTCCCTGCGTACCGAGTGGGCGCACCCGAACGCGCCCAAATCAAAGAGGCAGTTGGGGACATGCTTCGCGATAACATAATTCAGCCCTCGGCGAGCCCCTGGTCAGCCCCGGTGGTACTAGTAACGAAAAAGGATGGGTCAACCCGGTTCTGCGTCGATTACCGTAAACTAAATGCTGTCACGCTCGGCGATGCCTTCCCCATACCCCGCATCGACGACACCTTCGACAGTCTCGCAGGAGCGCGGTATTTTTCCACCCTCGATCTGGCGTCCGGTTACTGGCAGGTGGAGATGACGGAGGAGGATCGGCCAAAAACAGCATTCACCACCCCGATGGGCCTGTTTGAGTTTCGAGTGTTGCCGTTCGGACTCACTAACGCGCCCGCGACGTTCCAGCGGTTGATGGAGTTGGTGATGCGGGGCTTGCAGTGGGAACAGTGCCTGATTTACTTGGACGATGTGATAGTGTTCAGTAGATCTTTGTCTGAGCATTGGTCCAGGCTTCGAGAGGTGTTCCAGCGACTGCGAGCGGCTCATCTCAAGCTCAAGCCACGTAAGTGTTACATCGCACAACGCGAGGTGGGGTACCTCGGGCATCGCGTCAGCGAGGCAGGCGTGCACACCGATCCGGAGAAGGTACGCGCCGTAGTGGAGTGGCCACGGCCAAGGAATCTGACGGAGATCAGATCATTTTTGGGGCTCGCCACCTATTATCGTCAATTTGTAAAGGGATTCAGCGAGATTGCACGCCCTCTCACCCAACTCACCTCCCCTAAGCACCCCTACCAGTGGACGGGGACCTGCCAGACGGCCTTCACCACTCTCAAAGATCACCTCACCCACGCCCCCACCCTCGCTTTCCCCGATTTTACCACCGATTTTATTTTGGACACCGACGCCTGCAGCAGCGGGCTGGGCGCGGTGTTGTCACAGGTACAGGATGGGACGGAACGAGTCATCGCGTACGCCAGCCGGACCTTGAGTGGGGCCGAGCTGAACTATTGCGTGACCCGCCAAGAGTTGTACGCCGTGATTTTCGCATGCAAACAGTTCCGGCCGTATTTGTACGGCAGGAGATGTCGCATACGCACTGACCATTATGCTCTGCAGTTTCTTCTTACATTCAAGGAGCCGCGGGGGCAGATGGCCCGGTGGTTGGCGCAGTTGCAGGAGTACAACCTGCAAATGGAGTATCGGGCTGGCCGGACGCATGCAAACGCGGACGCCTTGTCGAGGCGACCCACGGTGTACGCCGAGACGAGGGCGGAGGAGGCCTGCCCGTGTTTCACGTGGGGACGCTGCCGGCAGGCAACGGACCCCGAGAGGCCGCGGCCACTGACCCCTCCCCAGCGAGAGAGAGTGCAGTGTGCGCCACAAAGACCCTCACAGGTGGCACTGAGGATCCCGTCGACCGCCCGGCAAGCGCGGGACCCGCGGCTCGGGACCCGATCGGACGGATCCAGGAGGACGTCGGCTGCGCCTTCCCGGGCCTAAACGACGAGCAGCTGAGACAGACCCAGCAGCGAGATCCGGATCTGGCGGCAGTGGAGGCGGCACTGCGGGAGGAAAAGAGTGCCCTACCAGGACCCTGGAGCGGTTTGTATGCCCGGTTGTGTGTAGAAAACGGGGTGGTGAGGGAACTGGCCGACGCTGGGCAGCCGGGGTGCATCTGCGTTCCCGCCCATGTGCGACCCCAACTACTACGACTGGTACACGACCACCCGCTCGGGGCCATGATGGGGAACGGCGCACCCGGGAGACTCTGCACCGCCAGTATCTCTGGCCTAAATTGGCGCAAGATGTGGCCGCCTGGGTGCAGGGCTGCCGGGCCTGTCAGCAGTGTGGGCAAAAGCCGGCGAGGTACCAGGTACCACTGAGGCCGTTCCGAGTCAGTCGGACGAATCAGTTGGTCGGAATCGATCTGCAGGGGCCCTTTCCACGATCCCACCGGGGCAACCGATATATTCTCGTAGCGGTGGAATACTTCACCCGCTACCCCGTGGCGGTGGCTATCCCGGATAAAACAGCCCTCGTAGTGGCCCGGGCCTTCGTGGAAAACTACGTACTTAAGTGCGGGATCCCCGAACGAGTCATTACCGACCAGGGTAGTGAATTCGAGGCCGAACTATTTCAGGCGCTGTGCCGAGAGTTCGGGATCCAGAAGGACCGAACCACGGCGTATCACCCCCAGGCGAACGGGATGGTAGAGAGGATGAACCAGACTCTGGCCGGGAAGCTTAAACGCATGGCGGCCGCGAATCAACAGGACTGGGACGAACACCTTCCCTATGCCCTGTTCGCCTACACCACCGCCGTTCACACCTCTACAGGACAGACCCCGTTCCTAATGATGTTTGGTCGCGAGTCTCGCCTGCCCGCAGATCTGCTGTTCGGTGTCCCTCCGCCGCAACGGGAGGAAGGGAGCCACCCCGTGGAGCACTTGCTGGAGACCCTGCGAGGGGCCAGGGGCCGAGCCTACCCGCACGGAGAGGCCGCGCACCAGCGGCAAGAGCAGGGCGCCCGACCCCGTATGGAGCCCCCCTTCTACACTGCGGGCTCCGAGGTGTGGCTGTACACTCCCCGCGTCGGTGCCGGACAGGTGGGGAAGCTGACCACCTACTGGCGAGGACCCTGGATTGTGAGACGGCAGATCTCACCATGGACGGTGCTGATTCAGGGAGGAGAGAGGGGCCGGGAGATGGTGGTCAACATCCGCCGACTGAAGCCGTGGCGAGCAGCCCCCGAGGGGGGGAGCCCCGCCGTCCAAGTACCCCGAAACCCCGGGGTCCCCCACCCCCCGTGCCCGGGGGCCTCGCGCAGTATATGGGCCCCACGGAGCCCCGGGCTCCGAGGGGCCCCGGGCGGGCCGGGGGCGACGAGGACGGCGACCCTTAAACCCCACCGCCGCTGAGTTTGTTCCCCAGCCCGCAGGTGCCAGAGGCCGAGGGGAGCCGTTGGAATGGAGGAGGAGACCACCGCCGGAGCCCCAGGAGATGGAGCCGCCACCCCGAGGCCAGCCACAAGGGCCGGGCGAATCCCGCGGACCCCGCGGCGATACCTCGTGGGGGCAACCCAGGCGAGGTGCTCCAGTCAACCCGGGACGGGGACTGGCACCCCGGGGGCTATGTGGTGCCACAACAACGGGGCCGCTCTGCCGAGCCAGGGAGCCGCCCGGCTTCCACCACTGCACTGCCCCCATCACCCCCTCACATAAGCACGCACCCGCACCCACGTAGGGCCTTGTGGTCGGGTCACCTACCCTGAGTTTTCACCCGAGGGCCCCCTCGGGGATTACCCCACGGTTTCTCAGGGCCAGGGAATTGGACAGGACCCTTCCCAGGCTAAGTAACACTGCGGCGCCGTGGGCGGATTTGAGATCGCACGACCACGGCGAGCTCAGAGAGCCCCGCAGTTAGAAACGCATACAAACACAAACACGGGTCAGCAAGGCAGATAGCTAGGATCAGGACCCGGGGCTGCTGCTTAGCAAAAAGGTCAAAGGCCGCGGGATCGCAAAAGGGCGGGAAATCCTAGCTCAGGATTGGTCGAGAGACCAAGGCGGTCGGGACGGGGGCGCCTAGCTTTGATGTGGATAGTTTAAAAGGAAACGCAGGGGCAGTAGGGGAGGGTCCTCTTCTTCTTCTGGAGTGGTGACACGGGGTCAACGACGAGGGAGCCATCGGGCGAGCCGCAGGATCGTCTGCAGGACGACCTGAGCGCCGCAAGGTCACCTAGGACTACAGACGGTATCGTATTACGCGCCTTACAACACCTCAGAGCGGAGAGTAGGATCCGTAGGAGAAGGTTAGTTCGGGGTAAGGACGAGTAGGAAAGCGGTGTAACAGAGAGCGCAGCATAGAATAGGGCTGCACGCCACTAGAGAGTGGGTTGGAAGCGCCTTGCTGGCTCGTACATACACACGGGTGGCTCGGTGGGTTAACAAGGGTTAATAAAATCTCGAGCGTAGTAACAAAACCGTGTTGTTGGGTGTTTTTGAACGTGGTATTAGCGTGCACTGCATTCGCGGGTGTGTGGTCGTTGTATGCGTAAAGGCTGTGGTCTCTGTACGATGGTGCGGGTACGGAGGTGTGTGTGTTAACGCCCGGGGGGAGCACTTTTGTGTGTTGGCGTGCCTACGCAGCCGTGTGAGAGGAGAATCGTCCTTGCACGATACTTGTGTTGACGTGCACGCGCGAGTGCGGGAGGGGACGAGTCGGCGTGCACCCCGCTCGCGTGTGCGAAACCGCGGTGCGCAGTGAAGCTGTTAGCTTTGTGCGAGCTT
>WFAB01003079.1:0-21555 GCA_018977245.1 Lethenteron camtschaticum | reverse complement strand
ACATTACTTTTAATGCGACTTCTGGTGCCGCGTGGTTTTGCTGATGGCCTTGTGTAGTCTGGTTCGTACGCGGTGGTGAGGTTGAGCTTCGTGCAGGCGTTGAGGCCCCCGTGACCCTTGAAATGTATCTTCAAAACTAATTTCTGTTTACTTTAAAATGACACAGTATTCTATGGGAACCTCATTTGCCAGTAAAAAATATAATAATTGTTTTTTAACCCTTCTATCTGGTCCAACCCCATGTGAGACTAGGCTCTAAGGAAAGCTGTCTCGGGTGTGGACCAATCAACTTCAAGGACAGTGCATACATTATCAGAGTTATGTCTTTTTGTTTGCATTATGACTGCAGGTATTGCGGTCTATGCAAACATGACTCCTTGTAAAAAGGTGTCAGTTTTGTTGCCAGATAGAAGGGTAAAAAAACCAATTATGACACAGTATTATTAAGTAATATCACAAGTATTTAAAAATCAGTTCCAAACTGATTTTTTTATTTTTTTTTTCAACTCAAAATTGTCTGGGAGCCATATGCCGTCACCAGAAGAGCGAGCCATAGGTTCCCGACCGCTGATCTACACTATGGTAACGTCATCTTCTTGGTTCTTTCGGTAAAGTCACGTAGAAGGGAAGTAATAAAATAAAAAATAATAATAATAAAAAAAAGTATTGTGGTCAATGCAAACATGACTCTTTATAAAAAAAAAGGTGTCAGTTTGTTGCCAGATAGAAGGGTAAGAAAAACAATTATCATATTTTTACTGGCAAATGAGGTTCCCATATTTCGATTTAAAGCTTCCCTTCTACGTGACTTTACCGAAAGAACCAAGAAGATGAATCCCTGCAGTCACGAAAGCTTTAAATGGAAATATGGGAACCTCATTTGCCAGTAAAAATATGATAATTGGTTTTTTACCCTTCTATCTGGCAACAAAACTGACACCTTTTGTTACGAGGAGTCATGTTTGCATAGACCACAATACCTGCAGTCATAATGCAAACAAAAGACATAACTCTGATAATGTATGCACTGTCCTTGAAGTTGATTGGTCCACACCCGAGACAGCTTTCCTTACAGCCTTTTGGCGTCATCTGGTCCAACCCATGTGAGGACGTGGAGCTGAGTGGACTTGCCGATGACTGGTACCAGCGGTGTCAAGATCTGCCTCTGGAGGAGGCTCGTGAAGGACGCTACTGGGCAGTTGGAGGCAGTCGCCCTCCAACAACAACAGAGGGTAGAGGAGCGACGCTCACAACAATGAGCGGAGCACCGGGTGGCTAAAGCACAGCAAGTTGGTACAGTAGGGGGCACAGGTGGTTCATCAGCCAGTCATCTCGGTCATCTCGGTCAGTCGACCCATGGCACCTGCTGGGTCTGCCCCGTGACCTCCTGCCAGCGGGCATTCGACACTTCACGTGGTAGCCTCAAGGTGCACATGGCCTGGCACAAGCGTCGTGGTGACATCACCGCCACTTAGTGGCGAATGGCGGTTGTTGTTGTTGTTGTGTGTCGGGCGTGGTGTTGGCCACCCACCCCCTCGTGTGCCGTGTGCCGGCCTTCACAGGTGCTGCTACTCGCTAACACAGCGGTCGGGAACCTATGGCTCGCGAGCCATATATGGCTCTTCCAGTGACTGCATATGGCTCCCAGACAATTTTGAGTTGAAAAAAAAAAATCAGTTTGGAACTGATTTTTAAATACTTGTGATATTGCTTAATAATAGTGTGTCATTTTAAAGTAAACAGAAATTAGTTTTGAAGATAAATGTCACGGGTCACGCCTGCACGAAGCTCAACCTCACCACGTATGAACCAGACTACACAAGGCCATCAGCAAAACCATGCGGCACCAGAAGTCGCATTAAAAGTAAGACATATTTAATTTATTATACGTTAAAAATACTATATGGCTCTCAATGAAATATATTAAGAAATATTTGGCTTTTACGGCTCTCCCAGTCAAAAAGGTTCCCGATCCCTGCGCTAACAGCACTTGCCCCGACAGTCTGTTAAGGCTACACGGGGGACCTTTGTCTTTGCAGGGGTGCCGAGTTATTCCGCGCCGGCATCGTGAAGGCGATGAGGGCGCGGATGGACACGGAGCGCAAGTCCATGCAACAGCTCAAGCGGCAGTCAGTGGCACACACACACACACGCACACACGCGTACACACACGCACGCACACGCACACACATACACACACACGCACACGCACGCACACACGCACACACGTACACATGTACACGCACGCACACACACACGCATATACACGCACACACACACACACACGTACACACACGCACATACGTACACACACACACGCACACACATACACGCACGCACACACACACACATACACACACACGCACAGACACACACACGTACGCGCACGCACACGCGCACACACATACACACACGCACACGTACACACACGCACACACATGCGCACACGTACACACACATACACACACGCACGTACACGCACGCACACACACACACACGTGCACACATGTACACACGCACACACGCACATACGTACACGCACGCACACACACACACGTGCACACATGTACACACGCACACACGCACATACACACACGCACATACATACACACACACATACACACACATACACACACACGCACACACACGCACGCACACACACACGCACACACACATACACGAGCATACACACACACACGTGCACACACACATACACACACGTACACGCACGCACACGCACGCACACACACGCGCATACACACACACGCACAGACACGCACATACGTACACGCACGCACGTACACACACGCACACGCACGCACACACACGCACAGACACACATACACGCACAGACACACATACACGCACATACGCACACCCACACACGCACGCACACACACGCACACACACGCACGCACACATGCCCATAGACTCACACAGAGACCCATAGACTCAGACAGATACCCGTAGACTTACACAGAGAACCATAGACTCACACAGAGACCCATAGACTCACCACACAGAAACCCATAGACTCATCACACAGAGACCCATAGACTCACCACACAGAGACCCATAGACTCACCACACAGAGACCCATAGACTCATCACACAGAGACCCACAGACTCATCACACAGAGGTTCTGATTGTGTGCGTGTGATCTGTGTGTGTGTGTGTCTGTGTGTGTCTGTGTGTGTGTGTCTGTGTGTGTGTGTGTCTGTGTGTGTCTGTGTGTGTGTCTGTGTGTGTGTGTCTGTGTGTGTCTGTGTGTGTGTCTGTGTGTGTGTGCGTGTGTGTGTCTGTGTGTGTGTCTGTGTGTGTGTCTGTGTGTGTGTCTGTGTGTGTGTCTGTGTGTGCAGGATGGAGCGGATCAAGGCTCGCCAGGAGAAGTATAAGAGCAGCAAGCGCGCCAGCGTCGACCTCGACCGCAGGGGTGCGGTGCGGGTGTGGTGCGGTGTGGTGCGGTGTGGTGGTGACAGTGTGGTGGTGGTGACGGTGTGGTGGTGGTGACGGTGTGGTGGTGGTGACCGTGCGGTGGTGGTGCGGTGTGGTGGTGGTGACGGTGTGGTGGTGGTGACGGTGTGGTGGTGGTGACGGTGTGGTGGTGGTGACGGTGCGTTGACGGTGCGGTGGCGGTGGTGGTGGTTACGGTGCGATGACGGTGCGGTGTGCTGCGGTGTGGTTTGGTGCGGCAGGCTCGGACGAGCACCCAGCGCCGGACATGAAGAAGAGATGGTGGGCGCGGTGGTCCGACCACGCGTCCAGTACGTGAAGCGGCCACACCGCACCAGTCACACCGCACCAGTCACACCGCACGTGTCACACCACACCAGTCACACCGCACCAGTCACACTACACCAGTCACACCGCACCAGTCACACCACACCACACCAACTCACACCGCTCCATGCTAAGCAGGTCACACCGCACCAGTCACACCGCACCAGTCACACCGCACCAGTCACACCAGTCACACCGCACCAGTCACACCGCACCAGTCACACCAGTCACACCGCACCAGTCACACCGCACCAGTCGCACCAGTCACACCGCACCAGTCACACCGCACCAGTCACACCAGTCACACCGCACGTGTCACACCACACCAGTCACACCACACCACACCAACTCACACCGCTCCACACTAAGCAGGTCACACCGCACCACGCCAGCTCGCACCGCACCAAGAGTGCCACCGCACCGCGAGAGATCGGCTGGCTGCGGCCTTCATAGCAGAGGTCGCAAACGGGTTTTGATTCCTTACCCGGCTACCCGGCCGCACCAGGGTCGCAAATGGGTACCCTACCTGTACCCTTCCCGTACCCTACCCGTACCCTACCCGTACCCTACCCGTACCCTACTCGTACCCGGCCGGGTATCGTGTAGGGTACGGGTATCGGGTACCCGATTGCGACCTCTGGGATGAAGCCACGTTGCAGGCGCGGGTGGGTTGATTCTAGGAACTTGAATTGTGAGAAGAGACAAGACGTTGGGAAATGAGTGACAAACGGTGACTCACCAGTGACTCACGGCCTACCCGTACCCGGCCGCACCAGGGTCGCAAACAGGTACCCGTACCCGGCCGGGTACGGGTAGCCGGGTATCGGGTAGGGTACGGGTATCGGGTACGGGTAGCTGGGTATCTGGTAGGGTACAGGTATCTGGTAGGGTACGGGTATCGGGTAGGGTACGGGTATCGGGTACCCGGTTGGGATCTCTGGGATGAAGCCATGTTGCAGGCGCGGGTGGGTTGATTCTAGGAACTTGAATTGTGAGAAGAGACAAGACGTTGGGAAATGAGTGACAAACAGTTACTCACCAGTGACTCACGGTCTACCCGTACCCGGCTGCACCAGGGTCACAAATGGCTACCCGTACCCGGCCGGGTATCGGGTAGGGTACGGGTATCGGGTACCCGGTTGCGACCTCTGCTTCATAGGCTGCTCGCTTGCTTAAACCGCCCTTGCCCCAAACGTCCGCTGAAGGCTACGCGGGGGACCTTTGCCTGTGCAGTGACGAGGAGCGGAGACTACTACCTCTTCGAGTCGGACAGCGAAGACGAAGAGGAGGAGGAGGTGGCGGAGGAGAGGGAGCCTCCCACCAAGAGCGCATTCCAGGTGCGGGGAGACGCGGGGAGAGCCGGCCACAACACTGGGCAACATCGCCACCACCGTCGCCACCACCGCCACCAACACCGCTGCCACCACCACCACCACCGCCACCACCACCGCCACCACCACCACCACTGCTGCCACCACCACCGCCACGATCACCACCGCTACCACCACCACCGCCGCCACCACCGCCGCCACCGCCACCACCATCACCACCACCACCATTACCACCACTACTACCACCGCCACCATCGCCACGTGGCGGTAAACATACCACCACCACTGCCACCGCCACGGGGTTGACCACTTTAACAGCAACACCATGGGTCGACCACAACCCCTACCAACACCACCACCACGAGCTGACCATCATCAACACCACCACCACCACCACCACCACGGGGTCAACCTCACCAGCACCACCGCCACCACAGGTCAACCACACCATCACCGGATAACCACACCACCATCACCACCACCACCACAGGATTAACCTCATCATCATCACCACACCACAAGGTCAACCTCACCACCACCACCACAGGTCAATCACACCATCACGGGAGAACCACACCAACCTCACCACCATCACCACCACCACGGGGTTAACCTCACCACCATCACCACACCACGGGGTCAATCCTATCACCACCACCACCACCACAGGTCAACCACACCATCAAGAGACAACCTCACCACCACCACCACCACAGGATCAACCTCATCACCACCACCACTACCACAGGATCAACCTCACCATCACGGTATAACCACACCACTACCACCACGACGGGGTCCACAGGTCGATTCAAGATCAACTCAGCAACCAGCCCTGGTGGAAAAACACCACCCGTACCGTGCTGGCTTGGCTCGGATGAGGGCAGTGGAAAAACACCACCCGTACCGCGCTGGCTTGGCTCCTACGTGGGCAGTGGAAAAACACCACCCGTACCGTGCTGGCTTGGCTCGGCAGTGGAAAAACACCACTTGTACCGCGCTGGCTTGGCTCCAACGTGGGCAGTGGAAAAACACCACCCGTACTGTGCTGGCTCGGCTCGGCAGTGGAAAAACACCACCTGTACCGCGCTGGCTTGGCTCCTACGTGGGCAGTGGAAAAACACCACCCGTACCGTGCTGGCTTGGCTCGGATGTGGGCAGTGGAAAAACACCACCTGTACCGTGCTGGCTTGGCTCGGATGTGGGCAGTGGAAAAACACCACCCGTACCGTGCTGGCTTGGCTCGGATGTGGGCAGTGGAAAAACACCACCCATACCGCGCTGGCTTGGCATGGATGCGGGCAGTGGAAAAACACCACCCGTACTGTGCAGGCTTGGCTAGGATGCGGGCAGTGCAAAAACACCACCCGTACCGTGCCGGCTCGGCTCGGCAGTGGAAAAACACCACCCGTACCGTGCTGGCTCGGCTCGGCAGTGGAAAAACACCACCCGTACCGCGCTGGCTCGGCTCGGCAGTGGGCTAGTGGAAAAAAAAAAAACCCCGTCCCAGCGGAGTTGTGGGGGAGAAGGGTTGTGACCTCGGTGTCGCGACGGGCTCTCTGTCCCCCGTAGAAGTTCGTGCGCCGGGCGGGTTCGGCGCTGCTGGCGCTGCCTCGCACCCTGCTTAGGTTGCCCAGAACTTTGCTGCGTTCGTGCGCGCGGGCGGCGAAGGTAACGGCCGTGCCGCGTGGGGCGTGGCACGGTTCCTACTCCTCCTGTTCATCCTTCTCCTGTTCCTCTTGTTCCTCCTCGACGGAGACCTGAGGCACCAGCACCGGTGCAGTGGTGCCACCTGAGACATCTTGGCAGCCCGACTCCCTGAGACACATAGAGATACACAGAGATAAATAGAGATACATGGAGATCCACAGAGATACACAGAGACCCATAGAGATACACAGAGACCCATAGAGATACACAGAGACACATAGAGATACACAGAGACACATAGAGATAAATAGAGATACATGGAGACCCACAGAGATACACAGAGACCCATAGAGATGCGTGGAGACCCATAGAGATAAATAGACCCACAGAGACCCATAGAGATACATAGAGATACATGGAGACACACAGAGATACACAGAGACACATAGAGATAAATAGAGATACACAGAGACACATAGAGACACACATAGAGACACACATAGAGACACACAGAGATACACAGAGACACATAGAGATACATAGAGATACACGGAGACCCACAGAGATACACAGAGACACATAGAGATGCGTGGAGACCCATAGAGATGCATGGAGACCCATAGCGATGCATGGAGACCCATAGAGATAAATAGACCCACAGAGACCCATAGAGATACATAGAGATACACAGAGACCCATAGAGAAGCACGGAGACCCATAGAGATATAGAGACCCATAGAGATACACAGAGATCCATAGAGATAAATAGACCCATAGAGACCCATAGGGATAAATAAACCCATAGAGATACACAGAGACCCATAGAGAAGCATGGAGACCCATAGAGATTAATAGACCCATAGAGACCCATAGAGATACACAGAGACCCACAGAGACCCACAGAGATACACAGAGACCCACAGAGACCCACAGAGATACACAGAGACCCATAGAGATAAATAGACCCATAGAGATACACAGAGACCCACAGAGACCCACAGAGACCCACAGAGATACACAGAGACCCACAGAGACCCACAGAGATACACAGAGACCCACAGAGACCCACAGAGATACACAGAGACACACAGAGACCCACAGAGATACACAGAGACCCATAGAGATAAATAGACCCATAGAGATAAATAGACCCTTAGAGATAAATAGACCCATAGAGATACACAAGGTCCCACTGAGCTACAGTGTGGCGGCGGCTCTTTGCCAGAAGCCACGTGGCCGTCACGAATGAGAGCAGCTCAAACTCGCGGCTGATATCATCGTCGTCGTCATCGTCATCGCGTGCAAATTCAGCAGCCAAATCATCTCAATAATCGCAATGCCACCGCCACCACCACCACGTGGTTTAGCCCGGTGCCGGTGCTGTGCACAGCTTTCTCCTCTCGTTTGCCGTGCCTCCCTGTGGATTGCTGTGGATTGCTGTCGTTTGCCGTGTCCAGGGGCGGTTTCTTCATTAGGGTGATTGGGCGACGCACCACCAATGTCATTCAACCACAGAGTCACGCTAGCCGTCACTGTCAGCCTCTGGATATAGTCCAATCAGCGTCATGTCACGTTCTGTGGAGTACCGCCTCTTTTTGGGCGATTTCACTCCGGCTGAGAATCGCCCCGAGTGGCCCCATAGACTTACATTCAAAGATGTTTTTTTTCGAACGGGGGCGCTGCAATGCATTCTCTATGGCTTCCGGGAGGGCTCGCCCTAACGTGCTTACGTCATCATACGTAAGCACGTTTCATCCAACAATATAATTTATCGCCACCTAGTGGAATATTTAATAAAATAAACTTGAGTGGTTTGTTTTAATAGTGAGTATAGAAACAAACAAGATGTATTGTAAGAGTCACTTTATTTTTCATTAATATTAAAGAAGTGAAGTTGCCTTTACATGCTTAAGCTGTTAATTTATTCATTGCATGGGTGGACCTTATCCTTATCAATCATCCAGACATTTGCCCCCCCTGAGAGATTTTGCAGGAGCCGCCACTGGCCGTGTCCCCCTGTGGATTGCTGTGGAAATTCAGCAGCCAAATCATCTCAATAATCGCAATGCCACCGCCACCACCACGTGGTTTAGCCCGGTGCCGGTGCTGTGCACAGCTTTCTCCTCTCGTTTGCCGTGCCTCCCTGTGGATTGCTGTGGATTTCTGTGGAGTGCCGTGTTCTCCTGTGGATTGCTGTGGATTGCTGTGTCCCTTTTGCCTTGCTGTCTCCCACCGTCACGTGTCCCCATGTGGATTGCTGTCGAATTGCGGTGATGTCTCCCCGTGTTGTGTCCTGTGCTTGGTTGCCGTGCCCTGCCTGCGTGCCCCTGATGTTGTGATGACTGCATGCAGCAGCGTAGACTGCCGACACAGCGCATGCGCGTGTGTGTGTCCGTGTGTGTGTACGTGTGTGTCTTTGTGTGTGTGTGTGTGCGTGTGTGTCTTTGTGTGTGTGTGTACGTGTGTGTCTTTGTGGGTGTGTGTACGTGTGTGTCTTTATGTGTGTGTGTACGTGTGTGTGTGTGTACTTGTGTGTGTGTGTCTTTATATGTGTGTACGTGTGTGTGTACTTGTGTGTGTGTGTACGTGTGTGTGTACGTGTGTGTATTTGTGTGTGTGTGTACGTGTGTGTGTGTACGTGTGTGTGTGTACGTGTGTGTCTTTGTGTGTGTCTTTGTGTGTGTGTGCGTGTGTGTCTTTGTGGGTGTGTGTACGTGTGTGTCTTTGTGTGTGTGTGTACGTGTGTGTCTTTGTGTGTGTGTGTACGTGTGTGTCTTTGTGTGTGTGTGCGTGTGTGTCTTTGTGTGTGTGTGTACGTGTGTGTCTTTGTGTGTGTGTGTGCGTGTGTGTCTTTGTGGGTGTGTGTGGGTACGTGTGTGTCTTTGTGTGTGTACGTGTGTGTCTTTGTGTGTGTGTGTACGTGTGTGTCTTTGTGTGTGTGTACGTGTGTGTGTACGTGTGTGTGTGTGTACGTGTGTGTGTGTGTACGTGTGTGTTTTTGTGTGTCTTTGTGTGTGTACGTGTGTGTCTTTGTGTGTGTGTGTGTGTACGTGTTTGTATCCACGCCTATGTGTTTACATGTGTGTATGCCTGTGTGTGTTTACATGTGTGTGTGCGTGTGTGTACGCGTCTGTGTGTGTGTACAGGCGTGTGTACGTGTTGTTTCGGCCTTCATAGTGCTTCGCTAATAGCACTTGCCTCAACAATCTGTTGAGGCTATACGGGGGATCTTTGTCTTTGTACATGTCTGTACATGCCTGTGTGCGTACGTGTGCGTGTCCGCGCCTGTGTGTCTACACCTGTGTGTGTGTGTGGGTACGTGTGTGCACATAGGGATTAGGGCAGTTGTAGAGAGAGTGGAGAGTTTCCCATACCTGGGCAGTGTGCTCATGACCGGCTCCGGTTTGACAGCAGAGGTCGTCACTCCGAATCAGTCGAGCGGCATTATCTTTTCATCGCTTGCGTAACGCTGTGTGGAAGCTACCTGGTCTGTCGCTCCGCGCGAAGCTTCGGGTCTTCTCGGCCACGGTCATTCCCTCCCTTCTCTACGCTTGCGAAACGTGGACCCCCCTAATGGAGCATCTTCGCCGGTTGGAAACATTTAGGCTGGCCTGCCTACGATCCATCCTGGGTTGTAACCAGGCTGGATTGTGAGGAGCTCACAAATCCTTGAAAGATCTGGGCAAAGTCCCATCGGTGAGCTCCTCCGGCAGGCAAGGCTGCGTTGGCTGGGTCATGTAGCCCGCATGCCCAGCCACCTACTGCATGCCTAAACAGCTTTTGTTTGGCCGGATCGAGGGGGCTAAACGGGCGCGGCATGGGCTAGAGAAGAGATGGAGTGATGTGGTACAGAAGGACGTGGAGCTGAGTGGACTTGCCGATAACTGGTACCAGCGGTGTCAAGATCGGCCTCTGTGGAGGAGGCTCGTGAAGGACGCTACTGGGCAGTTGGAGGCAGTCGCCTTCCAACAACAACGGAGGGCGGAGAAGCGACGCTCACAACAACGAGCGGAGCGCCGGGTGGCTAAAGCACAGCAAGTTGGCACAGTAGGGGGCACAGGTGGTGCATCAGCCACTCATCTCAGTCATTCGACCCGTGGCACCTGCTGGGTCTGCCCCGTGACCTCCTGCTAGCGGGCGTGCGACACTTCACGTGGCCTCAACGTGCACCTAGCCTGGCACAAGCGTCGAGTTTATGTCACCGCTACTTAGTGGCGAATGGTGGTTGTTGTTGTTGTTGTGGGTACATGTGTGTGCGTACGCGTGTGTGTTCGTGTCTGCGCCTGTGCGTGTCCGCGCCTGTGCGTATGTACATGCCTGTGTGTGTGTGTGTGTGCATGTATGTGTGTGCGTACATGTGTGCGTGCGTGCGTGTGCATATGTGTGTGTGTTGTGGGGAGCGGTTGTGTAGTGGTTAGCGCGCTGCGCTATGAACCCAGCGACCCGTGTTCGATTCCCGCTCACGGCCAACACCCAGTGACGATTATCTGAACCGGTCCCGGGCATCCCCTAGGTCGACTCAGCCTCAAATGAGTACCTGGTGCGGTGTGTAAACATTGCCACTGGGGAGACAAAGGCGGTCGGGCGTGGTGCTGGCCACCTACCCCCTCGTGTACCGTTCCGGCCTTCATAGGTGCTCGCTAACAGCACTTGCCCCTACAGTCTGTTAAGGCTATACGGGGGATCTTTGTCTTTGTGTGTGTCACTGTGTGTGTCGCTGTGTGTGTGTGTCACTGTATGCGTGTCACTGTGTGTTACTGTGTGTCTGTGTGTTACTGTGTGTGTGTCACTATGTGTGTAACTGCGTGTGTGTGTCACTGTGTGTGTGTGTCACTGTGTGTCACTGTGTGTGTGTGTGTCACTGTGTGTGTGTCACTGTGTGTGTGTGTCACTGTGTGTGTGTGTCACTGTGTGTGTGTGTGTCACTGTGTGTGTCACTGTGTGTGTGTGTCACTGTATGTGACTGTGTGTGTGTGTGTCACTGTGTGTGTGTGTGTCACTGTGTGTGTCACTGTGTGTTACTGTGTGTCTGTGTGTTACTGTGTGTGTGTCACTATGTGTGTAACTGCGTGTGTGTGTCACTGTGTGTGTGTGTCACTGTGTGTGTGTGTGTCACTGTGTGTGTCACTGTGTGTGTGTGTCACTGTATGTGACTGTGTGTGTGTGTGTCACTGTGTGTGTGTGTGTCACTGTGTGTGTCACTGTGTGTGTGTGTCACTGTGTGTGTGTGTCACTGTGTGTGTGTGTGTCACTGTGTGTGTCACTGTGTGTGTGTGTCACTGTATGTGACTGTGTGTGTGTGTCACTGTGTGTGTGTGTGTCACTGTGTGTGTCACTGTGTGTTACTGTGTGTCTGTGTGTTACTGTGTGTGTGTCACTATGTGTGTAACTGCGTGTGTGTGTCACTGTGTGTGTGTGTCACTGTGTGTCACTGTGTGTGTGTGTGTCACTGTGTGTGTGTGTCACTGTGTGTCACTGTGTGTGTGTGTGTCACTGTGTGTGTGTGTCACTGTGTGTGTGTGTCACTGTGTGTGTGTGTGTGTCACTGTGTGTGTCACTGTGTGTGTCACTGTGTGTGTGTCACTGTATGTGACTGTGTGTGTGTGTGTCACTGTGTGTGTGTGTGTCACTGTATGTGTCACTGGGTGTGTCACTGTGTGTGTCACTGTGTGTGTCACTGTGTGTGTGTCACTGTGTGTGTGTGTCACTGTATGTCACTGTATGTCACTGTGTGTGTGTCACTGTGTGTGTGTCACTGTGTGTGTGTCACTGTGTGTGTCACTGACTGTGTCACTGTATGTCACTGTGTGTGTGTCACTGTGTGTGTCACTGTGTGTGTGTGTCACTGTGTGTCACTGTGTGTGTGTGTCACTGTGTGTGTCACTGTGTGTGTCACTGTGTATGTGTCACTGCGCGCGCGCTGACCTTGCACCCTCCCGCGTGCCTAGGCTGACAAAGACGCCGCCACATTGGCCACGCTCGAAGCCGACCTGGGTGAATGTGCCTCCCCTTCACCCTTTGCCCGCGTGCGTGTGTCCCCCTCCGTGCGCAGTTCGCCTACCACGCCTGGGTCACCAACTCGCGCGCAGCTCTGCAGGAGCGACAGAGGGAGAGACGCGAAGTGGAGGAATTGCAGAGGAGACGGAGGCGGCAACGGAGGGCGGACGCAGGTGACACCTGATGACGCGGAGAATTGCTTGCACGGAGGATAGTAACATGGCGCTCTTCTTCCACCTCCAACCCAGCTTATATATAAAGCTCCAAGCTTGGCAGTGGGTCATTCTTCACCTGAAGACGGCTGCTTGCGTTGTGGCCGAAACGTCGTGAGAATAATTTTGTTGTGTTTTATTTTTATTATTTTATTACTTCCCTTCTACGTGACTTTACCGAAAGAACCAAGAAGATGAATCCCTGCTGCAGTCACGAAAGCTTTAAATCAAAACGTAACAATAATGTTTCATAATTGTTTTTTTACCCTTCTATCTGGCAACAAAACTGACACTTTTTTACGAGGAGTCATGTTTGCATAGAAAACAATACCTGCAGTCATAATGCAAAAAAAAACTTAACTCTGTAGGTGTCAGTTTTGTTGCCAGCTAGAAGGGTAAAAAAACAATTATCATATTTTTTACTGGCAAATGAGGTTCCAATGCTGTAAATGCTTTACCCCGAGCTCTCGTACTCTGATGGTGCATTGTCTTTGAGTTGTGCGCCTTTTGGCGTCATCTGGTCGAACACCATGTGAGACTAGGCTCTAAGAAAAGCTGTCTCGGGTGTGGACCAATCAACTTCAAGGACAGTGCATACATTATCCGAGTTATGTTTTTTGTTTGCATTCCGACCGCAGGTATTGTGGTCTATGCAAACATGACTCCTTGTTAAAAAAGGTGTCAGTTTTTTTTGCCAGATAGAAGGGTAAAAAAAACAATTATCATTTTTTTTTACTGTCAAATGAGGTTCCAATGGTGAAATAATGCTTCACTGCACCACAGAGTTCAATGGAAGATGTGACGAAGACGAAGATGAGGAGGAGGGTTCAGAGGAAGACTATACAGAGGATGAGGAGGATGAGGAGGATACGATGCAACACAGTGAGTCTCACAGTGACTCACACAGAGACCCATAGACTCACACAGAGACCCATAGACTCACACAGAGACCCGTAGACTCACACAGAGACCCATAGACTCGCACAGAGACCCATAGACTCACACAGAGACCTATAGACTCACACAGATACCCATAGACTCACACAGAGAGTCATAGACTCGCACAGAGACCCATAGACTCGCACAGAGACCCATAGACTCACACAGAGACCTATAGACTCACACAGAGACACATAGACTCACACAGAGACCCAGAGACTCACACAGAGACCCGTAGACTCACACAGAGACCCATAGACTCACACACAGACACATAGACTCACACAGAGACCCACAGAGACCCACAGACTCACACAGAGACCCGTAGACTCGCACAGAGACCCATAGACTCACACAGAGACCCATAGACTCACATAGAGACCCATACTCACACAGAGACCCGTATACTCACACAGAGAGACCTATAGACTCACAGAGAGACCCGTAGACTCACACAGAGACCCATAGACTCACACAGAGACCCATAGACTCACATAGAGACCCAGAGACTCACACAGAGACCCATAGACTCACACAGAGACCCATAGACTCACACAGAGACCCATAGACTCACACAGAGACCCATAGACTCACAACAGAGAGTCATAGACTCACACAGAGACCCATAGACTCACACAGAGACCCATAGACTCACACAGAGACCCATAGACTCACACAGAGACCCATAGACTCACACAGAGACCCAGAGACTCACACAGAGACCCATAGACTCACACAGAGACCCATAGAATCACAACAGAGAGTAATAGACTCACACAGAGACCCATAGACTCACACAGAGACCCATAGACTCACACAGAGACCCATAGACTCACACAGAGACCCATAGACTCACACAGAGACCCAGAGACTCACACAGAGACCCAGAGACTCACACAGAGACCCATAGAATCACAACAGAGAGTCATAGACTCACACAGAGACCCATAGACTCACACAGAGAGTCATAGACTCACACAAAGACCCACAGAGACCCATAGACTCACAGAGACCCATACAGACTCCACTCCACTGCCGACCTGCCCTGACCCCTGACCCCTGCCCTGACCCCTGACCCCGACATCCGCTCGTGACCTACGCAGCACGCGGGGGAGGAACCTTTGACCCCCACCCCCCTCCCTCCCCCCTCCCTCCCCTGCACCCCCCCCTCCTCCCTCTCCCTCCCTCCCTCCCCCTCCCTCTCCTCTCCCTCATGATAACAATGATGACGATGATGACGATGACGATCTTCCCCCCTCCCTCCCTCCCTCCCTCCCTCCCTCCTTTCCTCCTCCCTCCCCTCCCCCTCCCCTCTCCCTCCCCTCTCCCTACCCCCTTCCCTCCCTCCCCCCCTCCCTCCCCCCCTCCCTCCTCCCCTCCTCCCTCCCCTCTCCCTACCCCCTTCCCTCCCTCCCCCCTCCCTCCCCCCCTCCCTCCTCCCCTCCTCCCTCCCCTCTCCCTACCCCCTTCCCTCCCTCCCCCCTCCCTCCCCCTCCCTCCTCCCCTCCTCCCTCCCCTCCCTACCCCCCCTCCCTCCCCCCTCCTCCCCCTCTCTCCTCTCCCTCCCCCCTCCCCCCTCCCTCCCCCTCTCTTCTCTCCCTCCCCCTCCCCCCCTCCCTCCCCCCCCTCCCTCCCCTCCCTCCCCTCTCCCTCTCCCTCCCTCCCTCCCCCCCTCCCTCCTCCCCTCCCCCTCTCTCCTCTCCCTCCCCCCTCCCCCCTCCCTCCCCCTCTCTTCTCTCCCTCCCCTCTCCCCCCTCTCCCTCCCCTCTCTCCCTCCCTCCCCCTCTCTCCTCTCCCTCCCCCTCCCTCCCCCTCCCCCCCTCCCTCCCCCCCTCCCCCCTCCCCCCTCCCCCCCCCCGTGACAGACAGCGTGCTGCAGCGGGTGGTGAATGCGCTGCGCTTCACGCTGGCGCTGCTGCTGGCGCTGCTCGACAGCTTCGTCACGTGGCTGGACTCGGTGTCGCGCGAGTACATCGACATATCCGCCGTGCTCATGATCGAGCGCTACCTGCTCGCCAAGGAGCTCAAGAAGGTGGGCGGGCGCTAGTGCTAGAGCGAGCTAGCGCTAGAGCGGTAACGTTTCGTGACGATGATAATGATGACGACGATGATGATGATGATGATCATCATGATAACAATAATGCCGATGACAACGATAATCGTGATAACAATGATGACGATGATGATGACGATGACGATCATCATGATAACAATGATGATGATGATGGCGACGATGAACTCACGACGACGACGATGACGATGTTTCTCGTGTGCGCAGGGAAACCTGCTGTCCAAGGCGACGCTGCACTCGCTGTACGATGACGACAATGACGACGATGACGATCATCATGATGACAACAATAACGATGATGACGACGACAACGATGATGATGATAACAATGACGACGATGACGATCATCATGATAACAACAATAACGATGATGATGATGACGACGATGACGACGACGATCATCATGATGACAATGATGACGATGATGACGACGATGAACCGACGACGACGATGATGACGACGCTTCTCGTGTGCACAGGGCAACCTGCTGTCCAAGGCGACGTTGCGCTCGCTCTACGGCGCTGACGCCGCCGCCGCCGCAGCGCCGGGCGGCCGAGCCGGTGACGCCGCCACCACCACCGCCGGTGTCACCGAGATGAGCACCACGCCGGGCGGGGACGACTCTGGCTCGCTGGGGAGCGACGCGTCCAGGTGAGGTCGTGGTGGTGGTGGTGGTGACGGTGGTGGGGGTGGTGACGGTGGTGGGGGTGGTGACGGTGGTGGTGGTGACGGTGGTGGTGACGGTGGTGGTGGTCGTGGTCGTGGTGGTGGTGGTGACGGTGGTGGTGACGGTCGTGGTGGTGGGGGTCGTGGTGGTGGTGGTGTTGGTGATGACCATGGTGGTGGTGATGTCGGTGGTGGTGGTGGTCGTGATGGTGGTGGTGACGGTGGTGGTCGTGGTGGTGGTGGTGACGGTGGTGGTGGGGGTGGTGGTGGTGACGGTGGTGGTGTTGGTGATGACCATGGTGGTGGTGATCCCGGTGGTGGTGGTCGTCGTGGTGGTGGTGACAGTGCTGGTGACGGTGGCGGTGGTTCTATCATTTTGTACAGAGACCCATAGACTCACCACACAGAGACCCATAGACTCACCACACAGAGACCCATAGACTCACCACACAGAGACCCATAGACTCACCACACAGAGAGACCCATAGACTCACCACACAGAGACCCATAGACTCACCACACAGAGACCCATAGACGCACCACACAGAGACCCGTAGACGCACCACACAGAGACCCATAGACTCACCACACAGAGACCCATAGACGCACCACACAGAGAGACCCATAGACTCACCACACAGAGAGACCCATAGACTCACCACACAGAGACCCATAGACTCGCCACACAGAGACCCATAGACTCACCACACAGAGAGACCCATAGACTCACCACACAGAGACCCATAGACTCACCACACAGAGAGACCCATAGACTCACCACACAGAGACCCATAGACTCACCACACAGAGACCCATAGACTCACCACACAGAGACCCACAGACTCATCACACAGAGACCCATAGACTCACCACACAGAGACCCACAGACTCATCACACAGAGACCCATAGACTCACCACACAGAGACCCATAGACTCACCACACAGAGACCCATAGACTCACCACACAGAGACCCATAGACTCACCACACAGAGACCCACAGACTCACCACACAGAGACCCATAGACTCACCACACAGAGACCCATAGACTCATCACACAGAGACCCACAGACTCATCACACAGAGACCCACAGACTCACCACACAGAGACCCATAGACTCATCACACAGAGACCCACAGACTCACCACACAGAGACCCACAGACTCATCACACAGAGACCCATAGACTCACCACACAGAGACCCACAGACTCATCACACAGAGACCCATAGACTCACCACACAGAGACCCATAGACTCACCACACAGAGACCCATAGACTCACCACACAGAGACCCATAGACTCACCACACAGAGACCCACAGACTCACCACACAGAGACCCACAGACTCACCACACAGAGACCCATAGACTCACCATACAGAGACCCATAGACTCATCACACAGAGACCCACAGACTCATCACACAGAGACCCACAGACTCATCACACAGAGACCCATAGACTCATCACACAGAGACCCACAGACTCACCACACAGAGACCCACAGACTCACCACACAGAGACCCATAGACTCACAGAGACCCATAGACTCATCACACAGAGACCCACAGACTCACCACACAGAGACCCATAGACTCACCACACAGAGACCCATAGACTCACCACACAGAGACCCATAGACTCACCACACAGAGACCCACAGACTCACCACACAGAGACCCACAGACTCACCACACAGAGACCCACAGACTCACCACACAGAGACCCACAGACTCACCACACAGAGACCCATAGACTCATCACACAGAGACCCATAGACTCACCACACAGAGACCCATAGACACACAGAGACCCATAGACACACAGAGACCCATAGACTCACCACACACAGAGAGACCCATAGACTCACCACACAGAGAGACGTACAGATCTGTGAGGTTGTGGGGGGAGTGTGGGGGGTGGGCGACTCTCCCCACTGATGTTCTCGCTGCACCACCCCCCCACCACCACCCCCCCACCCCCACCCCCCTCCCCCCCCACGCTCTCGGGGATTCGCGACCTCCCGTCCACCGGCACACTTCAGCACCGCGTGCGAGCGAGCTCCGCTCATCGCCGCTCGCGCCCACGAGGGGGTGGGGGGAGGGCGGGGGGGTGGGGGCGGGGGTGGGGGCGGGGGGGGCGGGGGGTGGGGGGGGCCCCACAGCCCCGCCCCCCGCTGCTCCGCAGCTACAGCTTCGACCAAGTCTCCACGATGTCGAGCGCCGGGAGGTGACGTCAGCGGGTGGAGGGGGGAGGGAGGGGAGGGGGGGAGGGGGGAGAGGGGGAGGGAGAGGGGGAGGGTGGAGAGTGGAGAGGGAGGGGAGGGAGGGAGGAGGGGAGGGGGGAGAGGTGACGTCAGCGGGGGTAGGGGGGAGGGGAGGGGGAGGAGGGGGAATATGGAGAGGGGGGGAGAGGGTGGGGAAGGGAGGAGGAGGGGGGAGGGAAGAGGAGGGGGGAGGGAAGGGAGGGAGGGTGGAGAGGGAGGGAGGAGGAGGGGGAGGGGGGGAGGAAGAGGGGGGAGGGGGGAGGGGGAAGAGGGAGGGAGGGGGGAGGGAGGAGGGGGGGGGGAGATGGGACCAGCGGGGAGGGAGGGAGGAGGGGGTAAGGAGGAGGGAGGGGAGGGTGGGGGGAGGGTGGAGGGGGGAGGGAGGGGGGGGAGGGAGGGGGGGGGGTAGGTTGGAGGGGGGGGCGGAGGGGAAGGGGGTGGAGAGGGAGGGAGGGTGGGGGGAGAGGGGACCAGCGGGGAGGGAGGGGGGGTAGGTTGGAGAGGGAGGGGGGAGGGAGGAGGGGGAAGTGAGGAGGGGGGAGGGGGGGAGTGGGAGGGAGGCGCATGTTGTGTTGCATGTTGTGTTGTTGTCGTTGCACGCGTGTGGGGGATGTTTTGCGTCTGATGAGTTACCCACCCAGCCCCAAAACTGCCCCCCATCTCCCACCCAGCCACCCACCCAGTCACTCACCTACCCAGCCACTCACCCCAGCCACTCACCCACCCAGCCACTCACCTACCCAGCCACTCACCCAGCCACTCACCCACCCAGCCACTCACCCAGCCACTCACTCACCCACCCACCCACTCAGCCACCCACTCACTCACCCACTCACCCAGCCACCCACTCACTCACCCACTCACCCACCCACTCACCCACTCACTCACTCACCACTCACCCACCCACCCACTCACTCACCCACTCACCCACTCACTCACTCACCCACTCACCCACCCAGCCACTCAGCGTCGTGGCGGCGTTCACAGGTGCTGCTGCCCGCTCACGGCACTTGCCCCCGCAGCCCCGTGTGGGCTACACGGGGGAGCTTTGTCTTTGTGTACCCTCCAGCATGCGATTTTATGTGTTTGCATGCAACACGCGTGTACGTGTGTGTGCATGTGTGTGTGTGCATGTGTGTGTGCATGTCTTGTGTGTGTGTCTGCGTGGGTGAGTGAGTGTGTGGGTGGATGAGTGAGTGAGTGTGTGGGTGAGTGAGTGTGTGAGTGTGTGGGTGAGTGAGTGAGTGTCTGGGTGGGTGAGTCAGTGTGTGTGTGGGTGAGTGAGTGAGTGAGTGACTGAGTGAGTGACTGAGTGAGTGAGTGTCTGGGTGAGTGTCTGGGTGGTGGTGGACTCGATGCAAGGACACTCCTCAACGTTCCGAACGACCACCGCTGATCCCTCCCCCTGTGGCTCCCTCCCTCCCCTCCCCTCCCTCCCCTCCCTCCCTCCCCTTCCTCCCTCCCCTTCCTCCCTCCCCTCCCTCCCTCCCTCCCCCCCTCCCCCCTCCCCTCCACCTCCCCCTCCCCTCCCCCTCCTCCCTCCTCTCCCCTCCCCCTCCCCTCCATCTCCTCCTCCAACCTCCCTGCTTCCCCCTTCCCTCCCTCCCTCTCCTCCCTCCCTCCCCTCCCTCTCCTCCCCTTCCTCCCCCTCCCCTCCCTCCCCTGCCTCCCCTCCCTCCCCCTCCCTCCCCTCCCCCTCTACCTCCTCCCCCTCCCTCCTTCCCCTTCCCCCTTCCCTCTTCCCTCCCTCCCTCTCCTCCCTCCTCCGTCCCTCTCTTTTTTCCTCCACCCCCTCCTCCCCCTCCTTCCCCCCTCGTCCCTCCCCTCCCCTCTTCCTCCCTCCCTCCCCCTCCTCCCTCCCCTCCCCCTCCCCTCCCCTCCCCCTCCTCCCCCTCCTCCCCCCCTCGTCCCTCCCCTCCCCCTCTTCCTCCCTCCCCTCCCCCTCCTCCCTCCCCTCCCCCTCCCCTCCCCTCCCCCCTCCTCCCCCTTCTCCCCCTCCCTCCCCTCCCCCTTCCTCCCTCCCCTCTCCCTCCCCTCCCTCCCCTCCCTCCCCTCCTCCCCCTCCCCTCCCCCTCCCTGCCCTCCCCCTCCTACCCTCCCTCCCCCCCTTCTCCCCCTCCTCCCCCTCACCCCCTCTCCCTCCCTCTCCCTCCTCTCCCTCCCTCCCCCCTTCTCCCCTCTCCTCCCCCTCACCCCCTCTCCCTCTCTCCCTCCTCTCCCCCTCCCTCCCCCCCGCCCCTCCCCCTCCTCCCCGCTCAGTGACTCCACGCTGTGCACCACCCTGACCTCGCGCCAGTCCACCATGGACACGGGCGACGAGAGAGAGGGCAGCGGCGGTGGTGACGGGGGCCAGGCGGTGGCCGAGGAGGTGGAGCAGGTGGAGAAGGTGGAGCAGGAGGAGGAGGTGGAGGAGGAGGTGGAGCGGAGGGCTGCACAGCGTCTGCTAAGCCTCCACAGCCTCAGCCAGGAGCAGACTGCAGATGAACTCCTCAAGAAGTAGGCGAGTTGGCGACCTGAAGCTTCACGTGGCCACAGGGATTCGTGGCGTTTGGGGGTGGATAGGTTCAAAGCAAAAAATTAAAAAATAAAAATATATATTTTAAAAATATTAAAAATTAGTAACGTGGATAGGTTCAAAGCA
>WFAB01003078.1:0-21574 GCA_018977245.1 Lethenteron camtschaticum | reverse complement strand
CACCTTCAATAAATTACCACATAACCACGTGAAAAATATCTAATTAATAAGCTTGTGCAGGAGGCCCTGGGGGGACAGGCGTCTATGACGTCTCCTGGCCAAACCCGATTTGGCGGAGCCAGGAGATTGAATCTTTACCCTCGGGGCTCCTCCAGAAACAACAAAAAGCCACTACGGATGGCCACGTGGAATATTCGAACGCTCACTGCAGAGGAGAGGCTGCCACTCCTCTGTCGGGAGCTGGAACGGTACTGCTTGGATCTCTGTGGTATTCAGGAGGTCTGGTGGACCGGCTCTGGCTCCTGCCACGATGAGGGGTGGACAGTCCTCCACTCGGGGCAGGAGACTGCCAAACAACAGGGTGTGGCTCTTCTTCTGAATAAAATAATGAAGGGGGCGTGGGAGCGTGGCGGTGAGGTGTTGGAAGCTATAAGCCCCAGGCTACTTTGGGCTCGCCTTCCCATCAACCGGAGGCAAGGAGTGGTGGTCGTGGTTACTTATGCCCCCACCGAAGACGAACATCCGTGGATGGATGCAGGCAAGGCCGATGAATCAGATGCCTTCTATGACCTCCTGCCACAGGTGCTAGCTAAAGTGGCCTCTCGGGATAAGTCATCTTGTTGGGTGACTTCAATGCCTGAGTTGGTCATGATGCTGGCACCTGGTCTGGAGTGATTGGAAGGCATGGGCCAGATCAGCTCAATAACAACGGTAAGAGGCTGCTAGATTTTTGTGCAGCCCATAGGCTTGTAATTACCAACATGCTCTTCCGGCATCGGCGCATCCACACAACATCATGGATGCATGCCGGGTCCAAGCAAGAACATTTGCTGGACTACATAGTGACGGAACAGCGAATGCAGGCCCATGTCCTTTGACACGAGAACCTACCGTGGAGCTGATCTGCCCTCTGAACATCGACTTGTCATCTGTAAGATGCGCCTGCCATTCTTCCACTCCGGTGGTAGGTGTACACCCAGGACCATATTCAAACATAAGGTGGCATGGTCTCAGCTAGCTGATGAAAGTTGCAAGTGAGAATTTCATCATCGCTTGTGGCTGAGGTTGGCATCGTCCCCCACTCCTCCTGATGTCGAGGGTAAATGGGCAAGGTTTAGGATTGTGACTCAGGCAGCTGCAATGGCTGCTATGCGTACGCGGTCCAGACCTCCCCAGAGACCCTGGCTGACATAGGAGGTGTTCAGGATGGCTGAGAAGAAGCGACAGGCCCACTCTCATCGGCAACAATATCCCACGTCGGAGAATGAGGAGGCTTACCACAGCCTTCGCTCGGAGGTTCGGAGAGCCGTCAGGCGCTGCAAGGATGGGTGGTGGTCGCGGGTTCCTGAGGAGGTGGAATCTGCTTCAATGGCCCGCGATCACAAATCCCTATTTAATTCCGTCAAAAAAGTAACCTGCAGCGCCACACCTATTCCCATCATTAGGGGAAAAACGGTGATCCAATCTTCGACCCCCAGGGACAGGTTTGCAGATTTGCTGAGCATTTCTGTGAGGTCCTGGGGGAGGGGAAATCTCTCAGCCAGGAAAACATCATGGCACAAAGTGGGGATGACACTGCTGAGGCTGCGGTGCCTCAAATATTGGAAGAGAGAAAGTACTGAAGGCGATCCTGAGTCTGAGACCAGAAAAGGCATTGAGCAGAGATGATCTCCCAAGCGAAATGCTGAGGGAGGGTGGCGTTTGTGCACAGACTGCCCTACATGACATCATAACAACAGTCTGGGCCACTGGATGGGTTCCACAGGATTGGAAGGATGCCCTGGTGGTCCCCCTCTTTAAGAAAGGGGACCGCACAGACTGTAACAACTACAGGGGAATCCGACTCCTCAGTGTGCCAGGAAAGGTCCTGGCAAGATTATTCAACATTGCCTTGCTAGGCACGCTGAGGAGAGGCTTGCAGATCCCCGATGCGGTTTCAGGAAAGGCCGGTCCTGCCCAGATGCCATATTTTCTGTCCGTCTGCTACAGCATAGGTGTAGAGAATTCCAACAATACCTACATCTCTGCTGCATTGACCTGGTCAAGGCCTATGATACCATCAGTAGGCCTGGGCTCTGGGTTGTTCTTCGTGCTTTTGGAGTCCCTCACCCTCTGCTCACGCTCATTAAGGACTTTCATGATGGTGAGCAGGCCCGGGTGAAAGTACGTGGCCGGGAGTCAGAGCCATTCCCTGTACATCTTGGGGTGCGACAGGGATGTCCTCTGGATCCAACATTATTTAACATTTATTTCGACCACGTAGTTCGTGAAGCCTTCAGTAGCTGTACCGGATGAATTTCCATCTGGTACAGATATAATGGAAGGCCGATCGATGCCGGGGTGCGGTCAAAGGATGGCTCCCTATTGGTCAACCACGTTTTGTATGCCGACGACCTGGTAATTGCAGCTCACTCAGAGGAGGAGTTGGAGGTGCTGCTGCTGAAACTGGAGTGTGCCACTAAGAGGTGGGGCCTTACCATCAACTCCACCAAAACGAAGCACCTGCCTGGGTATTTTGTACCATCGGGCACTCCACCCCCACAACTCCTAATCGGTGATGGGCAGTAGTGGAGAGAGTGGAGAGTTTCCCATACCTGGGCAGTGTGCTCGTGACCGGCTCCAGTTTAACAGCAGAGGTCTCACTCCGAACTGTGATCACACGAGGGGATGGGTGTACACACACACACCAAGATAAATACAAAGATCCCCCATATAACATCGACGGACTGTTGGGGAAAAGTGCTTCTAGCTCACACACACTCACACACACTCACACAGACACACAGACACACACTCACGCACGCACACAGACACACGCACTCACAGACACCCACTCAAACACGCACACAGACACACACTCACACAGACACGCACTCACACAGACACACACTCACACAGACACACACTCACACACTCACAGACACACGCACTCACGCACGCACTCACACACACACAGACACGCACTCACAGACACACACACACACTCACACACGCACACAGACACACACTCACACACGCACTCACACACACACAGACACACTCACACACGCACTCACACTCACACAGACACGCACTCACAGACACACACTCACACACGCACACAGACACACACAGACACGCACTCACAGACACACACTCAAACACGCACTTACACACACTCTCACACGCATTCACACACACTCACACACACACAGACACACACTCACACACAAACTCACACACACTCACACACACACTCTCACACACACAGACACTCACACACACAGACACGCACACACACAGACACGCACACACACACTCACACACGCGCAGACACACAATCACACACACACGCGCACTCACACACTCACTCACACACACACAGACACACACACAGACACACTCAAACACACACTCACTCACACACTCACATTCACTCACACTCACATTCACTCAGACACACAGATACACACATACACTCACACAAACTCACACACACTCACACACTCACACACGCACTCACATTCACTCACACTCACACACAAAGATACACACATACACACACTCACTCACACACACAGACACACACACACTCACACACTCACACACTCACACACACTCACACACTCGCACACGCACAGACACACACACACTCACACACACTCACACACACTCACAAACACTCACACACACTCGCACACGCACAGACACACACACACTCACTCACACACACACGCGCACTCACACACACAGACACATTCACACACACTCACACACACACAGACACTCAAACACTCACTCACACACACACTCACTCACACTCGCACACGCGCAGACACACACTCACACACACAGACACTCATACACACAGACACACACACAGACACACACTCACACACACACTCACTCACACACTCACTCACACACGCACTCACACACGCATTCACACAGACACACACACTCACACACACACTCGCACACGCACTTACACTCACACACTCACACACACTCACAGACACACACACACACACTCACTCACACTCACACACACAGACACACACACACACTCACTCACACACGCACTTACACTCACACACTCACAGACACTCGCAGACACACACACACACTCACACACACAGACACACACACTCACTCACACACGCACTCACACACACTCACACAGACACACACACACTCACACACACGCACTCACACACACAGTCACACTCACACACACGCACACGCACTCACACACACAGACACACTCACACACACAGACACACACTCACACACACACTCACACACACTCACACACACTCTCACTCACATTCACTCACACACTCACACACACTCACACACTCACACACACTCACACACACACTCACACACACTCACACACGCATTCACACACACACACTCACACACACACTCACACACACTCACACACACTCACACACGCACACACACACTCACACACACTCACACACGCACACACACACACTCACACACACTCGCACACAGATACACACACACACTCACACACACACTCACACACACTCACACACTCACACACAGATACACACACACACAGACACACTGGCACACGCGCAGACACACACACACTCACACACACTCACACACACACTCACAAACACTCACACACACACTCACACACACTCACACACGCACACACACACTCACACACACACACTCACACAAACACTCACACACACACTCACACACACTCACACACTCACTCACACTCACACACACTCGCACTCACACACACACATTCACACACTCACACACACTCACACACACACAGACACTCACACACTCACACACACTTACACACACACTCACACACACTCACACACTCACACACACTCACTCACACACACACTCACACACACTCACACACACTCACACACACTCACTCACACACACGCGCAAGGGTTAAGCAGCAGCAGCGAGCGAGAGGAGTGCGACTTGGGGAGGAGACAGAGGAAGGTCAGGAGCGGAGGCTGAGCTCCATCAGCCGCCCCCCCCGGCTAGACTTGAGCACACCACGTGACGGGATTAACAACGAGTGAGCCACCCTCGTGGTGGGTCACCCTCGTGGTGAGTCACTCTCGTGGTGAGTCACCCTCACGGTGAGTCACCCTCACGGTGAGTCACCCTCACGGTGAGTCACCCTCACGGTGAGTCACCCTCACGGTGAGTCACCCTCCTAGCGAGCCTCCCTCACGGTGAGTCACCCTCGTGGTGAGCCACCCTCACGGTGAGTCACCCTCCTAGCGAGCCACCCTCACGGTGAGTCACCCTCGTGGTGAGCCACCCTCACAGTGAGTCAGCCTCCTAGTGAGTCAGCCTCACGGTGAGTCACCCTCGTGGTGAGCCACCCTCACAGTGAGTCAGCCTCCTAGTGAGTCAGCCTCACGGTGAGTCACCCTCGTGGTGAGCCACCCTCACAGTGAGTCACCCTCCTAGCGAGCCACCCTCACGGTGAGTCACCCTCGTGGTGAGCCACCCTCACAGTGAGTCAGCCTCCTAGTGAGTCAGCCTCACGGTGAGTCACCCTCGTGGTGAGCCACCCTCACAGTGAGTCACCCTCCTAGCGAGCCACCCTCACGGTGAGTCACCCTCGTGGTGAGCCACCCTCACAGTGAGTCACCCTCCTAGTGAGTCACCCTCACAGTGAGTCACCCTCGTGGTGAGCCACCCTCACGGTGAGTCAGCCTCACGGTGAGTCACCCTCACGGTGAGCCACCCTCACAGTGAGTCACCCTCCTAGCGAGCCACCCTCACGGTGAGTCACCCTCGTGGTGAGCCACCCTCACGGCGAGTCAGCCTCACGGTGAGTCACCCTCGGGGTGAGTCACCCTCGTAGTGAGTCACCCTCGTAGTGAGCCACCCTCACGGTGAGTCACCCTCACGGTGAGCCACCCTCGTAGTGAGCCACCCTCGTAGTGAGCCACCCTCGTAGTGAGCCACCCTCGTAGTGAGCCACCCTCACGGTGAGTCACCCTCGTAGTGAGCCACCCTCGTTGTGAGCCACCCTCACGGTGAGTCACCCTCACGGTGAGTCACCCTCGTGGTGAGTCACCCTCACGGTGAGTCACCCTCCTAGTGTGCCACCCTCGTAGTGAGCCACCGTCGTGGTGAGTCATCCTCGTAGTGAGTCACCCTCGTAGTGAGCCACCCTCACGGTGAGTCACCCTCACGGTGAGCCACCCTCGTAGTGAGCCACCCTCGTAGTGAGCCACCCTCGTAGTGAGCCACCCTCACGGTGAGTCACCCTCGTAGTGAGCCACCCTCGTAGTGAGCCACCCTCGTTGTGAGCCACCCTCACGGTGAGTCACCCTTACGGTGAGTCACCCTCGTGGTGAGTCACCCTCACGGTGAGTCACCCTCCTAGTGTGCCACCCTCGTAGTGAGCCACCGTCGTGGTGAGTCACCCTCACGGTGAGTCACCCTCCTAGTGAGCCACCCTCACGGCGAGCCACCCTCGTGGTGAGCCACCCTCACGGTGAGTCACCCTCCTAGTGAGCCACCCTCACGGTGAGTCACCCTCGTGGTGAGCCACCCTCGTAGTGAGCCACCCTCGTAGTGAGTCAGCCGGGAGAGCCACGCTGTGTGGGTGAGTCATGCGTATGAGCCAGACTGAGGCTCCTCCCATGGGGTTCAGTGTTAATCACTGAGGCTCACAGAGCCAGACTCTGGCTCACTCCCCATAGGGTTCAGTGTTAATCACTGAGGCTCACAGAGCCAGACTGAGGCTCACTCCCCATAGGGTTCAATGTTTATCACTGAGGCTCACAGAGCCAGACTGAGGCTCACTCTCCATAGGGTTCAGTGTTAATTACTGAGGCTCACAGAGCCAGACTGAGGCTCACTCCCCATAGGGTTCAGTGTTAATTACTGAGGCTCACAGAGCCAGACTGAGGCTCACTCCCCATAGGGTTCAGTGTTAATTACTGAGGCTCACAGAGCCAGACTGAGGCTCACTCCCCATAGGGTTCAATGTTAATCATTGAGGCTCACAGAGCCAAACTGAGGCTCCCCCCACAGGGTTCAGTGTTAATCACTGAGGCTCACCGAGCCAGACTGAGGCTCACTCCCCACAAGGTTCAGTGTTAATCACTGAGGCTCACAGAGCCAGACTGAGGCTCACAGAGCCAGACTGAGGCTCCTCCCATAGCTTTCAGTGTTAATCACTGAGGCTCACGGAGCCAGACTGAGGCTCCCACAAGATTCAGTGTTAATCACTGAGGCCCACAGAGCCAGACTGAGGCTCACTCCCCATAGGGTTCAGCGTTAATCACTGAGACTCACAGAGCCAGACTGAGGCTCACTCCCCATAGGGTTCAGTGTTAATCACTGAGGCTCACAGAGCCAGACTGAGGCTCACTCCCCATAGGGTTCAGTGTTAATCATTGAGACTCACAGAGCCAGACTCAGGCTCCCACAGAGTTCAGTGTTAATCACTGAGGCTCACAGAGCCAGACTGAGGCTCACTCCCCATAGGGTTCAGTGTTAATCATTGAGACTCACAGAGCCAGACTGAGGCTCACTCCCCTTAGGGTTCAGTGTTAATCACTGAGGCTCATAGAGCCAGACTGGGGCTCCCACAAGGTTCAGTGTTAATCACTGAGGCTCACAGAACCAGACTGAGGCTCCTCCCGTAGGGTTCTGTGTTAATCACTGATGGCTCACAGAGCCAGACTGAGGCTCCTCCCATAGGGTTCAGTGTTAATGTCAGAGGCTCACAGAGCCAGACTAAGACTCCCATAGGGTTCAGTGTTAATGTCTGAGGCTCACAGAGCCAGACTCAGGCTCCCACAGGGTTCAGTGTTCATGTTTGAGGCTCACAGAGCCAGACTGAGGCTCACTCCCCATAGGGTTCAGTGTTAATCACTGAGGCTCACAGAGCCAGACTCAGGCTCCCACAGAGTTCAGTGTTAATCACTGAGGCTCACAGAGCCAGACTGAGGCTCCTCCCATAGGGTTCAGTGTTAATCACTGAGGCTCACAGAGCCAGACTGAGGCTCACTCCCCATAGGGTTCAGTGTTAATCACTGAGGCTCACAGAGCCAGACTGTGGCTCCCACAAGGTTCAGTGTTAATCACTGAGGCTCACAGAGCCGGACTCAGGCTCCCACAGAGTTCAGTGTTAATCACTGAGGCTCACAGAGCCAGACTGAGGCTCCTTCCATAGGGTTCAGTGTTAATCACTGAGGCTCATAGAGCCAGACTGAGGCTCACTCCCCATAGGGTTCAGTGTTAATCATTGAGACTCACAGAGCCAGACTGAGGCTCACTCCCCATAGGGTTCAGTGTTAATCATTGAGACTCACAGAGCCAGACTGAGGCTCACTCCCCTTAGGGTTCAGTGTTAATCACTGAAGCTCATAGAGCCAGACTGAGGCTCACTCCCCTTAGGGTTCAGTGTTAATCGCTGAAGCTCATAGAGCCAGACTGGGGCTCCCACAAGGTTCAGTGTTAATCACTGAGGCTCACAGAGCCAGACTGAGGCTCCTCCCGTAGGGTTCAGTGTTAATCACTGACGGTTCACAGGGCCAGACTGAGGCTCCCACAAGGTTCAGTGTTAATCACTGAGGCTCACAGAGCCAGACTCAGGCTCCCACAAGGTTCAGTGTTAATCACTGAGGCTCACAGAGCCAGACTGAGGCTCCTCCCACAGGGTTCAGTGTTAATGTCTAAGGCTCACAGAGCCAGACTAAGGCTCCCATAGGGTTCAGTTTTACTGTCTGAGGCTCACAGAGCCAGACTCAGGCTCCCACAAGGTTCAGTGTTAATCACCGAGGCTCACAGAGCCAGACTGAGGCTCCTCCCACAGGGTTCAGTGTTAATGTCTGAGGCTCACAGAGCCAGACTAAGGCTCCCATAGGGTTCAGTTTTACTGTCTGAGGCTCACAGAGCCAGACTAAGGCTCCCATAGGGTTCAGTATTAATGTCTGAGGCTCACCGAGCCAGACTGAGGCGAGGGGAGGGGCTGGTGGGGGGGGGGGGGTGAGGCGTTAATGAGGTGCCCCCCGCCCTTCGATCTCGCCTGGTAATTGCTGCTCGTGGCTCCGCTCGCAATTAACGCCTCTAGCCTCGCTACGGAGCCCAAGGGGGGAGGGGGGGGGAGGAGGGGGGAGGGGGGGGGAGGAGGGGGGAGGGGGGGGGAGGAGGGGGGAGGGGGGGAGGAGGGGGGAGGGGGAAGGAGGGGGGGTGATAATTTCCACGCTTACCAAACTTTGTCTCCAACTTTTAATCCCTTGCGTGCCTTCTCACGACTTTTAATCATCACCACCATCACCACCATCACCACCATCACCACCACCATCATACAGGGGGGGGGGGGGGGGTCGTCGTTTGGGCTAGATCACGTAAATATATAAATATAGTGGATGTCGCGTCGTCAAACCCACCAACCACCCGACACAGCCGGCCAGCAAGGCTGTCGTGTCACCGTAAACAGAGCGTGTAGTGTATAGTGTAGTGTATAGTGTAGTATACTAGTACAGCACTAGTGTATAGTGTAGTGTATAGTGTAGTGTATAGTGTAGTGTACTAGTACAGCACTAGTGTATAGTGTAGTGTATAGTGTAGTGTAGAGTGTATAGTGTAGTGTATAGTGTGTAAGTAGTGTATAGTGTAGTGTATAGTCACTATAGTGTATAGTGTAGTATACTTGTACAGCGCCACCGGCGTTGTGTTGGAGAGCCAATCCACGACATTCACACTCCGTGTCCGACGTTTCGCCAGTCATTACAACCATCGTCAGCAGCCATGGTCGATCCACTGCTTGACAGAGCCCTCCCAGATCCCGCTCACCGCCGACTGTAACGCCACCGGCCATCAGCTCGGCTCTTCGCCGTACGAGACGAAATCTCTCCTGCCTCGCACTGCTCCCCACACACGCGGATGCCTTCTTTGATATCCATTCGTGTTGGTGCACGCTAATTAATGGTTATTTACCGCTTGACGTCGATGCATTCGTTTTGTTTATCCATCCATATTTCATTTGAACACGAAGTCGGCTTTCGCGACTAATATCATTCATAATACAGGCTGGTTTTTTTTTTTTCGGGTGAGATCGCGTTAAAAAAGGAAATCTGTACGTGTTCACATTTATTTATATTTTATATTTATCCATATATATTTCTATGTTTGTTTATTCAGCTCTGTTTGTTTTATTTACACGCGTTTTTATTCACGTACGCTTGGGTTCGTATGATTTTATTCGCCTTGAGATAATGAATTCCTCAAATTTAGCCTTCATGAAATATCCATCATCATCATAATCAGTCATTGTCATGTGCAGCAGCATCAGCATGAGTATCATCAGCAGCAGCAGCAGAATCATCAGCAGCATCACTAGCAGCAGCATCATCATCAGCAGCAGCATCATCAGCAGCAGCATCAGCATCAGCAGCAGCATCAGCAGCATCATCAGTAGCAGCAGCATCATCATCAGCAGCATCAGTAGCAGCAGCATCATCAGTAGCAGCATTATCATTATCATCATCAGCATCACTAGCAGCAGCATCATCATCATCAGCAGCATCAGCAGCAGCAGCTTCATGACCATCTATCACAAAATCTCTCATCAGCCATCATCATCGTCATCACCACCTTCATGATCATTGTTAGAATTATGATCAGCATCGCCATCATCATCATCGGCGCCATCATCATCAGCATCATCATTATCATCGTAAGCATCAAAGTCGTCATCGTCATCAGCAGCAGTAGCATCAGCAGTAACAACAGAAGCTGCTTCATCATCACCATCATCAGCTGCATTATCATGAGAATCAGCAGCATCATCAGTAGCATTAGCATCAGCAGTAACAACAGCAGTTTCATCATCATCATCAGCTGCATTATCATGAGACTCAGCAGCATCATCAGTAGCATTAGCATCAGCTGTAACAACAGCAGTTTCATCATCATCAGCTGCATGATCATGAGAATTAGCAGCAGAGGGGGTAAAGAGAGAGGGGGTAGAGAGAGAGAGAGGGGGTAGAGAGAGAGGGGGTAGAGAGAGAGAGGGGGTAAAGAGAGGGGGGGTAGAGAGAGAGGGGGTAGAGAGAGAGAGGGGGTAGAGAGAGAGGGGGTAGAGAGAGAGGGGGTAGAGAGAGAGGGGGTAAGAGAGGGGGGGTAGAGAGAGAGGGGGTAGAGAGAGAGAGGGGGTAGAGAGAGGGGGGGTAGAGAGAGAGGGGGTAGAGAGAGAGAGGGGGTAGAGAGGGGGGGGGTAGAGAGGGGGGGGGGGTAGAGAGGGGGGGGGGGTAGAGAGGGGGGGGGGTAGAGAGGGGGGGGGGTAGAGAGGGGGGGGGGGTAGAGAGGGGGGGGGGGGGGGGGTAGAGAGGGGGGGGGGTAGAGAGGGGGGGGGGTAGAGGGGGGGGGGGTAGAGAGGGGGGGGGGTAGAGAGGGGGGGGTAGAGAGGGGGGGGGGTAGAGAGGGGGGGGGTAGAGAGGGGGGGGGTAGAGAGGGGGGGGGGTAGAGAGGGGGGGGGGTAGAGAGAGAGGGGGGGTAGAGAGAGAGGGGGTAGAGAGAGAGAGGGGTAGAGAGAGAGAGGGGTAGAGAGAGAGGGGGTAGAGAGAGAGGGGGTAGAGAGAGAGGGGGTAGAGAGAGAGAGGGGGTAGAGAGAGAGGGGGGTAGAGAGAGAGGGGGTAGAGAGAGAGGGGGTAGAGAGAGAGAGGGGGGTAGAGAGAGAGGGGTAGAGAGAGAGGGGTAGAGAGAGAGGGGGTAGAGAGAGAGGGGGTAGAGAGAGAGAGAGGGGGTAGAGAGAGAGAGAGGGGGTAGAGAGAGAGGGGGTAGAGAGAGAGGGTGTAGAGAGAGAGGGGGTAGAGAGAGAGGGGGGTAGAGAGAGAGGGGTAGAGAGAGAGGGGGGTAAGAGAGAGGGGGTAGAGAGAGAGGGGGTAGAGAGAGAGGGGGGTAGAGAGAGGGGGGTAGAGAGAGAGAGAGGGGGGTAGAGAGAGAGGGGGTAGAGAGAGAGGGGGTAGAGAGAGGGGGTAGAGAGAGAGGGGTAGAGAGAGGGGGGTAGAGAGAGAGGGGGGGTAGAGAGAGAGGGGGGTAGAGAGAGAGGGGGTAGAGAGAGAGGGGGGTAGAGAGAGGGGGTAGAGAGAGAGGGGGTAGAGAGAGGGGGGGTAGAGAGAGAGGGGGTAGAGAGAGGGGGGGTAGAGAGAGAGGGGGGTAGAGAGAGAGAGGGGTAGAGAGAGAGGGGTAGAGAGAGAGGGGGGTAGAGAGAGAGGGGTAGAGAGAGAGGGGTAGAGGCCGACTCAGCCGCATCAACTGAGTGCTGCGTTGTGGACACTTGTGGGCACTCGGGAGACAAAGGCGGTCGAGTTTTGTGGCTCACAAACTTAAAAAAAACCCCGTGTGTGTCGAGGCGACACGAGGGGTGGGTGGGTGGGTGGGGAGCTTCGTGTCTGCGTGGCAGGGTGTCATGCCTGCACGTGCACCCAATTAGCGAGGAGTAGGATCCCGATGGCACAAGGGAGCGAGATTTCGCCGCACGTGACGCCAGGCCTCTCACTCACTCGCTCTCTCCACTCTCTCTTTTTTACAATCGGTGGAATCAAGAAGATGCTCGGTGTAGTCGGCACTTTGCTTCGTTCATCATTTCGTATTTTTTAAAAATTTTTAAATGTTTTATTTTTAAATATATCTTTATATTTTTTATTTTAAATTTAAACAAATTCCCTTCCCCCTCCTCCTCCCTTCTCTTTTTAAATCCTTTATATTAAGTTCACTTGCTTGCTTGCTTGCGCGCTTACGACCGTGCAAATCTTTCGGTCGTTTTATAACCCACTTCCCGTGATCCAATCGAGCTGACATTTTGCACACAGACTCGTTGTGCGTGACAATTAATGTTCGTGAAAAATTTTGTCCAAAATTTTACACTGTTTAGGGAAAACAAATTAAATATTTAATTACCAATTGTTTAATACTGCAGACAATCATCTGACCCATAGGTGGCAGCCATCTCAAGCCAGAGGACGAGAGGACTCTAGCCGCCACGCATATAAAGGATTTAGAGTGAAAAACTTTGTTTTTACGGGTTATACTTATTTATATTTATTTTTACGATCAGAGTAAACAAGAAGATGCTCGGTGTAGTCGGCACTTTTCTTCGTTCATCATTTCGTAATTTTGCAATTTTTGCTTTATGTAACCTTCCCCCCACTCTCGCTCACACTCTCTCGCTCACACTCTCTCGCTCACACTTCTTAGAACTCTAATTTCTCTTATTTTTTGTACCATCAAAGGGAACAAGAAAATGCTCAGTTTTGTCGGCACTTTGCTTCGTTCAGCGTGTCGGTTTTTTTTTTGTTTCTTTCTTCCATTGCTTTGCGTTATGTGCCCCCCCTCCCATTTATAAATAAAATATTTTACGTATTCTGTGCTACTTTCTTCGTAGACACAAACATCAACACGACGAAGCACGCTATGATCCTCCTCCTTATCCCTCCCCTCTCTCTCTACCCCCTCTCTCTCTACCCCCTCTCTCTCTACCCCCTCTCTCTCTACCCCCCTCTCTCTACCCCCTCTCTCTCTACCCCCTCTCTCTCTACCCCCCTCTCTCTACCCCCTCTCTCTCTACCCCCCCCTCTCTCTACCCCCTCTCTCTCTACCCCCTCTCTCTCTACCCCCTCTCTCTCTACCCCCTCTCTCTCTCTCTACCCCCTCTCTCTCTACCCCCTCTCTCTCTACCCCCTCTCTCTCTACCCCCCTCTCTCTCTACCCCCTCTCTCTCTACCCCCTCTCTCTCTCTACCCCCCTCTCTCTCTACCCCCTCTCTCTCTACCCCCTCTCTCTCTACCCCTCTCTCTCTACCCCCCTCTCTCTCTACCCCCTCTCTCTCTACCCCCTCTCTCTCTACCCCCTCTCTCTCTACCCCCTCTCTCTCTACCCCCTCTCTCTCTCTACCCCCTCTCTCTCTACCCCCTCTCTCTCTACCCCCTCTCTCTCTACCCCCCCTCTCTCTCTCTACCCCCCCCTCTCTCTCTCTACCCCTCTCTCTCTACCCCCCTCTCTCTCTCTACCCCCTCTCTCTCTCTACCCCCTCTCTCTCTACCCCCTCTCTCTACCTCCTGTCTCTCTACCCCCTCTCTCTCTCTCTCTAGCCCCTCTCTCTCTACCCCCCCCTCTCTCTCTTTACCCCCCCCCTCTCTCTCTCTACCCCCTCTCTCTCTACCCCCCCTCTCTCTATACCCCCTCTACCCCCTCTCTCTCTACCCCCTCTCTCTCTACCCCCTCTCTCTCTACCCCCCTCTCTCTCTACCCCCTCTCTCTACCCCCTCTCTCTACCCCCTCTCTCTCTCTACCCCCTCTCACCCTGACCCTATCCTTGACCCTGACCCTGACTCTCACCCTGACCCTGCCCCTGACTCTCACACTGACTCTGGTCCTTTCTGTAACCCAAAAAGAGATGGGAGGCAGACGAGAGGGAGAGAGGGAGGGAGGAGGGAGGGGGGAGGGAGGGAGGAGGGGGAGGGCGGGAGAGAGGGAGGAAGAGAGGGGGGAGGGAAGCAGGGAAACAGGGAGGGAGGTGAGAGGGAGAGGGGGGTGCGCAAGAGGATGGGTGGGAGACGAGGGAGATGGGAGGGGAATGATAATGAGAGGAGAGTGGCGTGGGAGCTTGGAGGGAGATGAGGCAGGGAGATGAAACGCGAGACGACGTCGCGAAGTGGGAGCTGAGGCTGGCGATCCGGGCATCGGGAGAGATGCAAAGAACAAGGAGAGGGGGCGGGGAGCAATACGCTGGGGGAGATGGGGGAGACGAGAGGGAGGGAGGGAGGTGGGGATGTAAATCCGAGTGATAGGTGAGAGTTAAGCACACACACACACACAACCATATCGCTCATCGCTCCAATGATTCATTTCGCTCGAGAGAGAGAGGAGGGGGGGGGTTGGAGAGAACAGACATTAGCTACGACGCCAAACTAGAGACGGGGAGGAGGTGGCAGAGATGGTGACAAACATCGTCATCAGCAGCAGCAGCATGATGATCATCATCAGCAGCGTGATCATCAGCAGCATCAGCATGATGATCATCAGCAGCAGCACGATGATCACCAGCAGCAGCATCATCAGCATCATCATCAGCATGATCATGATCATCAACAGCAGCGGCATGATGATCATCAGCAGCAGCATCATCAGCAGCAGCATGATGATCATCATCAGCAGCAGCATGATGATCACCAGCAGCAGCATCAGCATCACCAGCAGCATCATCAGCATCATCAGCATCATCAGCAGCAGCATGATCATGATCATCAACAGCAGCAGCATGATGATCATCATCAGCAGCAGCAGCATGATGATCATCAGCAGCAGCAGCATCATCATCAGCAGCAGCATGATCATGATCATCAACAGCAGCAGCATGATGATCATCATCATCAGCAGCACCATCATTATCATCAGCAGCAGCATCACGGCACAGAGCTACAGCAGACACAGAGCCCGTGTCGTTGCCGGGTCCAGAGAGATTCCCGCAGATACACATGCAGACAAAGGTCCCCCGCATAGCCCACACGGCTTGCGAGGGCAAGTGCTGTTAGCGAGTAGCAGCACCTATAAAAGCCGGCACGGCACACGAGGGGGTGGTGGGTGGCCAGCACCACGCCCGACTGCCTTTGTCTCCCCCAGCGGCGATGTTTACTACACACCGCACCGGGTACTCATTTGAGGCTGAGTCGACCTAGGAGAGGGCTCAGGACCGGTTCAGATAATCGCTTTGATTGGTCGTAAGCGGGAATCCAACTCGGGTTTGGCGGAGTCCGCAGTGTTCGGTGCGCTAACCGTTGCGCCACCGCTCCCCGCACATCGACGCGCAAAAGACAAAGATCCCCCGTGTAGCCTTTAACAGGCTGCTGGGGCAAGTGCTACTAGCGAGGGGGGGTAGTGTGGCCTGCACCACGCAACGCCCGGCCGCCTTTGTCTCCCCAGTGGCGAGGTTTGCTACCACTGCACACCAGGACACAAACATGCCGACACGCATGATAACATGTTGACTTGGGGGGGGTTGGTGTTGTTGGTGGTGAGCGGCGCGTGGGAGCGGTGGCGCAGCGGTTAGCGCTACGAACCCGGCGACCCGAGTTCGATTCCCGCTCACGGACGATTATCTGAACCGGTCGTGGGCCTCCCCTAGGTCGACCCAGCCTCAAATGAGTACCTGGTGTAGTGGTGTGTAGTAAACATCGCCACTGGGGGAGACAAAGGCGGCCGGGCGCGGTGCTGGCCACCCACCCCTCGTGTGCCGTGCTCGCTAACAGCACTTGCCCCAACAGTCTGTTAAGGCTACACGGGGGGTCTTTGTCTTTTGGTGGTGGGGGGGGGGGGTGAGAATATAGCCCCGCCCCTCCCCCTCCCCCCGCCCCTCACCTCGGCTCCCCGAAGCGTCACTGAGAGGCGAGCTGATGAGTTCTTGGACGTCATCTTCTTGGTTCTTTCGGTAACATCATCAAATAATAAAATAACATAATAAAATAATAAAATAACATAATTTACCGAAAGAACCAAGAAGATGAATCCCTGCAGTCACGAAAGCTTTAAATCGAAATTCGTGGATGTCGTTCCTGAGGGTATCGATCCGGACCCGCTCTGCTGTCCGTGTTGTCACTGTGGCGACTATCCGAACCGGTCCCGGGTTCTCCCCTAGGTTGACTCGGCCTCAAGTGAGACACTTGCTGTGGTGTAGTAAACATCGTCGCTGGGGGGAGACAAAGGCGGTCGGTCGTGGTGTTGGCCACCCACCGCCGTGCCGGCCTTAATAGGTGCTCGCTAACAGCACTTGCCCCATCAGTCTGTGTAGGCTCTGCGGGGGGCCTTTGTCTTTGTATTTTAACGCGATGACTTTTTGACCGCAGTGCTTAACGAGTGAGAATTGCTCATCCGACTTCAAAGAGGAGAGAGCGGCAGAGAGAGGCGGGAGAGAGAGAGGAGAGAGGGGAGAGGCAGGGGGAGAGGCAGGGGAGAGGCAGGAGAGAGAGGGAGGGGAGAGGCAGGGGAGAGAGGGAACGGAGAGGCAGGGAGAGAGGCAGAAGAGAGAGGAGAAAGAGGCAGAAGAGAGAGGGAGGGGAGAGGCAGAAGAGAGAGGGAGGGGAGAGGCAGGAGAGAGAGAGAGGGGAGAGGCAGGAGAGAGAGAGAGGGGAGAGGCAGGGGGAGAGGCAGGGGAGAGGCAGGAGAGAGAGGGAGGGGAGAGGCAGGAGAGAGAGGAGAGAGGGAGGAGAGAGGCAGGGGAGAGAGGCAGAAGAGAGGCAGGAGAGAGAGGCAGGAGAGAGAGGCAGGAGAGAGAGGCAGGAGAGAGAGGCAGGAGAGAGGCAGAAGAGAGAGGAGAGAGGCAGGGGAGAGAGGCAGGGGAGAGGCAGGAGAGAGAGGCAGGAGAGAGAGGGGAGAGGCAGGAGAGAGAGGGAGGGGAGAGAGGCAGGGGAGAGGCAGGAGAGAGAGGCAGGAGAGGGAGGGAGAGGCAGGAGAGAGAGGGGAGAGGCAGGGGAGAGGCAGGAGAGAGAGGCAGGAGAGGGAGGGAGAGGCAGGAGAGAGAGGGGAGAGGCAGGGAGAGGCAGGAGAGAGGCAGGGAGAGGCAGGAGAGAGAGGCAGGAGAGGGAGGGGAGAGGCAGGAGAGAAAGGCAGGAGAGAGAGGCAGGAGAGAGGGAGGGAGAGGCAGGAGAGAGAGGGAGGGGTGGTGGGTTATGGGTGGCGGGGGGGGTTAGATGGAAGGAAAAATAGAACAGAGGGGAGGGGGGAGGCAACGGAGAGGGAGGAAGGCGGTGGGGGTGGAGGGGAGTGGAGGGGGGGAGAGGCAATGGAGATGGAGGGGGGGAGTGGGGGTGGTGAGGGTGGAGGGAAGGGGGGGTGAGGGTGGTGAGGGAGGGGGGAGAGGCAACGGAGAGGGAGGGAGGGAGGAGGGAGCGGTGGGTGGTGATGGTGGAGAGAAGGGGGGGGGGTAGAGGCAATGAAGAGGGAGGAGGGTGGTGAGGGTGGAGGGAAGGGGGGGAGTGGGGTGGTGAGGGTGGGGGAGTGGGGTGGTGAGGGTGGGGGAGTGGGGTGGTGAGGGTGGGGGAGTGGGGGGTGGGGTGGAGGGAGGAAGGGGGGGAGGCAACGGAGAGGGAGAGAGGGAGGAGGGAGCGGTGGGTGGTGATGGTGGAGAGAAGGGGGGGGGGTAGAGGCAATGAAGAGGGAGGAGGGTGGTGAGGGTGGAGGGAAGGGGGGGAGTGGGGGTGGTGAGGGTGGGGGAGTGGGGGTGGTGAGGGTGGGGGAGTGGGGTGGTGAGGGTGGGGGGAGTGGGGGTGGTGGGGGTGGAGGGAGGAAGGGGGGGAGGCAACGGAGAGGGAGAGAGGGAGGAGGGAGCGGTGGGTGCTCTCCGTGGTGCTGATTTCACGAGAAGCGGCTGGAGATGAGAGAACGAGGGACGGGGAGAGCGAAGGGAAGAGAGGAAAGGGAATGGAGGAGAGGGGCTAAGCCCCTCCCACCGCCTCCGATTGGCTGAGCCGAGGCTGAATTAATCCTTCCCTGCTGCACGCGTTTTGCGCAGTGTCTGTGGTGAGAGAGAGAGAGACACGGGGAGGGAGAGAGACACGGGGAGGGAGAGAGACACGGACAGAAGGACTCACCCTGCTTCTCGCCACGGATTCATTCGACACCGGCGCGTCGCGTGGACATCTGGATTTTAATTTAGACAGAGACAGACGGACGGACAGGGAGTGTGAATCGAGACAAACACAGAGGCAGAGAGACACACCACGCGCGCTATATATAGAGACGTACAGGCAACCAGGTATTGACACACACACACTGACACACACACACTGACACACACTGACACACACACTGACACACACTGACACACACACTGACACACACACACTGACACACACACACACTGAACACTACTTGGACACACGCACTGACACACACTGACACACACACTGACACACACAACACTAACACACGCACTGACACACACACTGTCACACACACTGTCACACACACACACTGACACACACACACTGACACACACACTGTCACACACACTGTCACACACACACACTGTCACACACACACACTGTCACACACACACACTGACACACACACACTAACATTGGCAGACCCACACGCACTGACACACACACTGACACACATACTGACACACACACATTTATATCCACACACACACTGACATTGGCAGACCCACACGCATCGACACACACGTACACCCATCACACACAGACACGCGGTCACACACACACACACTGCCACACACACTGACACACACTCACGCACTGACACACACGCACTGACACACACGTACACCCATCACACACAGACACGCGGTCACACACACACACTGCCACACACACTGACACACACACACACGCACTGACACACACGCACTGATACACACGTGCACCCATCACACACAGACACGCGGTCACACACACACACGCGGCCACACACACACACACACTGACACACACGTCACGCACGCAATGTAACCTTTAATTGAGTCTCAGAGAAACCAACATCATCAGCATCATTTATCGTAATGATAGAGACGTACGCAATCACACTGACATCCGCACACACGGACGCTCATATACACAAAGGTCCCCCGTGTAGCCTGAACAGACGGTGGGGGCAAGTGCTGTTAGCGAGCACCTATGAAGGCCGGAACAGCGCACGAAGGGGTGGATGACCAGCACCACGCCCGCACACACTCATCACACACACACAGATAGATAAACACACACATTGATACACGCACACACTGATACACACGCATAGATAGATACACACACGCATAGACACACACACACACATTGATAGACACACACATAGACACACACAGATAGATAGACACACACATAGATATACACACACAGATAGACACACACATACATAGATACACACACACATAGATACACACACACATAGATAGATAGATATACACACATTGATGTATCCACATACACGTATATAAATAAATGCATGCATACATACACTGACATACACAGATAAAATAACACTCACACATGCATAGATACACACAGACACAGATACACACACTGACAAACACACACACGCATAGATACACACAGACACAGAGATACACACACTGACAAACACACACGCGCATAGATACACGTAGACACACGCGTACACACTCACACTCACAGATTCACACACGCGTACACACAGGTACACACTCACACAGATTCACACACGCGTACACACTCACACACACAGATTCACACACGCGTACACACAGGTACACACTCACACAGATTCACACACGCGTACACACTCACACTCACAGATTCACACACGCGTACACACAGGTACACACTCACACACACAGATTCACACACGCGTACACACACACAGATTCACACACGCGTACACACAGTACACACTCACACACAGATTCACACACGCGTACACACAGGGACACACTCACACAGATTCACACACGCGTACACACAGGGACACACTCACACACACAGATTCACACACGCGTACACACAGGGACACACTCACACACACAGATTCACACACGCGTACACACAGGGACACACTCACACACACAGATTCACACACGCTTACACACACACAGATTCACACACGCTTACACACACACAGATTCACACACGCGTACACACAGGGACACACTCACACAGATTCACACACGCGCACGGATGACTGCACACAGACATGGACATTAATGCACGCGCACAAGATCTAAGATGCGGGGACATTTACACAGACAAGGTGAGACAAAGATCCCCGTATAGCCTTAACAGACTGTAGGGGCAAGTGCTGTTAGCACCTATGAAGGCCGGCACGGCACACGAGGGGGTGGGTGGCCAGCATCACGCTCGGCCGCCTTTGTCTCTCTAGTGGAGATGTTTACTACACAACGCACAAGTACTCTTTTGAGGCTGAGTCGACCTAGGGGAGGCCCATGACCGGTTCTGATAATCGTCACCGGTGTTGGCCGTGAACAGGAATCGAACTCCAGGTTCGTAGCGCAGCATAGCGCTAACCGCTGCACCACCGCTCCTCACGCACACACAGACACGCAGACAGACACACACAGATACACAGACACAGACAGATACACAGACAGATACACAGACACAGACAGATACACAGACACACACAGACACACACACAGTCACACACACACAGTCACACAGACACACACAGAGACACACACAGATACACAGACAGATACACACAGACACAGACAAACACACGCAGACACACACAGATACACACACAGACACACACAGACAGACACACACACACAGACACACAGACAGACACACAGACAGACACACACAGACACCCACACACAAACACCCACACACACACAGACACACAGAGACACACAGACACACACAGACACAGAGACACACAGACACAGAGACACACAGACACACAGAGACACACACACAGACACACACACACACGTGCACGATCTCCCGTCGTGCCACCAGTCAGTGACGCAGCGGGGGGGGGGGGGGCAGCAACGGGAGGAGCCCTCCAGTAGAGCAGGGTGGGAGACAGAGAC
>WFAB01003077.1:0-21620 GCA_018977245.1 Lethenteron camtschaticum | reverse complement strand
TTTCCTGTTTGAGCATGCGTATTAATAAAGATGTCAATACGAGTGTAGTGACATTAAATGGTCACTACTGTGTCGGCCCGTACGAGGGCTGGGGGCCCCAAGGGGGTGCCTGGGGGTTCACGTGGTGGAGGGATCCGGACCTTCCCAGAGGTGGGGGAAGGGAGGCGTGGTCTGGGAAGGGAGGCGTGGTCTGGAGAGAGCCAGCCACGCCTGGGCGGAGCCGGCCACGCCAGAGCAGATATAAGCGTGGTGTGAACGCGGAGCGGGGCGGTTGAACTCCGAAGTGAAGACATCATCGGTCCTCAAGTCCCGGGTCGTCGTCCTGGGCCAGGCAGCTCGCAGCCTGCCTGGTCCACTCTGTGTCGTGTCCCAGAGTGTTAGTGAGTTGAGGAAGGTGGTCACCACCTCATGTACAGTGTTATATTACTTACCGTTTAATACAGAGTGTTGCCTCCAAGCTGCGTGTGTGTGCGCACCTAATTCGAAACCACTACACAGGCCCCGCACTTTCAAGGGCCCCGCGCTAAATGCTTCCAAGCTGTCAATTCCGGTTCAGTGATTCCGCACTTGTTCTATTGCTATAGCACTACGAGCTCTTTTGCCCGTCCAAGGACGGGTGTATATTACAGTACATCTGAAATATTCAATAGAAAAATGTTCAACTCATATATTAATGAGGGGGGGGGGGGACCCCATGTGGAGTGACGTCACCCGCTCATGGTTATTAGGGAGGGGTGCAGCATGTGAGTGACGTCACCCGCTCATGGTTATTAGGGAGGGGTGCGGCATGTGGAGTGACGTCACCCCTCATGGTTATTGGGGAGGGGTGCGGCATGTGGAGTGCGCGACCTTCTAGTGCGTCAGTGTAAATTACACGCGTGGTGCATGAATATTAATGAAGGGGGGGCTCTTTTTCAGTGACGTCACACACGGATGTAGCACTGTGCTGCATAGATTTATTTTTACGTCACTTCCTATAAAGAAACGTCATATTTGAAGCGACTCTGCGTTATAAACTATTTAATTCTGCTCGACCTTCCTCTGCGCTGGTGAAACATCCACCCGCTCATGAATATTAGTGAGCGGGATGGGCCTCGTGGAGTGACGTCACGCGGTGGGTGTGTCTCTGTGGAGTGACGTCACGCGCGGGACGGACAGACATTTCTGGGCATTATAGTAGGCAATACCGCCTTCAACTTTTACGAACGACTGCGTGTTTAAGTTAGCGATTTGTCGTATATTTGGCTGTATAGCAAATGAAAAAAATACAATTTTTTTACTGTGCAAGTAAAACGGTGTTTTAATATTTGCGTGTTTTTATTTTATTTAGGGCCCCTTCATAACGTCCGCTACCTCATTGTTCAACGTAACAACAACAACAGCAACAACAACAAACAACATATTGGGACACTTGCTTTGCAAGTGATGTACAATCACTGTTAACATTATAGCGAGCTCACCTATAACTTACAGGACCCTTGGCCAACCTTCTAGCTTGGAGAAACCCCCCCCCCCCCTAGGGAGCCTCTCCGCCGCGAGACGCGTCCGTCACGTGTTCGAACACGACGAGCGAATTGGGGGAAACCCAAATCATCCTTCGGGCTGCGCCGCCAGGTCGGCCGACGACTGCCCCCGTGGCTGCCCCTGGCACGGTGCCCATCATCGCGAACCTTCCCACTCGCCCGCCACCCGTCGACCGATCTGGTCCACCGACCACGGATCTGGCAACGTTTGCCTCCCCGGGAGCAATGGATCCTATCCTCNCTCCTGCTGCTGCTGCTGCTGCTGGCTCCTCCTGGCTCCCCAGCTGCTCACGCGCGGCCAGGCGAGAGGATGTGGAACACGTCTTCGCCGAGCAGCAGACGGGCGAGCGTGTGGAGGAGTCGCGGGTACCAGTGAATTCCTTCTCCTCCGCTCCCGTGCGTTCTTGCTACTGCCTCGCTGCTGCCGCGCTGCCGCCGCCGCTGCTGCTGCTGCTGCGCGATGTATCCCGAGGCCCCGCATGAGCTGGTGGGCCGTGCGGAGCGGCGCGAAGGCGACGTGAGCCAGGCCGTGCGTCTCGACGGCCGCGTAGCACGACACCAGCAGCCCGTCGACGATCGCCGTGCCGTGGTGCGTGAGCGGCGCGTACGACCCCAGCGCCTCCACCCAGCTCACGCGCGCCACGCGCACCGCACGCAGCCGCGGCGCTCCGTCATCGCCAACAACAACACCACTAACGCCACCACCAGCACCACTAACACTACCACCAGCACCACCACTAACTCTACCGCCAGCACCACCACTAACGCTACCGCCAGCACCACCACTAAACCGCCAGCACCACCACTAACGTACCACCAGCACCACCAGGAACATCAACACCACCGCCACCACCAACACGACCAGTAGCAGCAGGATCAGCAAGAGCACCCGCCAGCTCAAAGACGAACATGCCGGGCCGCACGCGGCTGGCAAAGAGGGCCACGGCGCGCTCCTCCGGGGGAACACCGCTGCCACCATCGCCGCCGCCGCCGTCGGAGTCTCCGGGCGCGGCGAACACGAGGTGCGAGGGGTGACAAGGAGGCGGCCGCCGCCTTCCGTCTCCAGGGCGATGAAGCGGCGCCGCTGGCGGGGCTCGCGGTCGAGGAAGAGGAGGAGGTCGCTGTAGGCGGGCGGCGAGGTGGGCCCGCTCGCCGCCAGGACGCGCTCGCCGGCCCGCAGGTCGCGCAGCCTCTTGGAGCCGCCGCCCTCCACCAAGAGGCGCGCGTCGCCGTGGAAGCAGCGCTGCCCTTGGCCGCCGCGATGTTGGAGTTCTCTGCACGGGTGGGATGGAGTAGAGATGCGGGGGTGCGGAGGGTGGGGGGGGATGGAGAGAGACCGGTTAGAGAATGAGACATCGAGATGAAGAGAGGGGATATGGACAGATGGAGAGAGAGAAATATAGATTGAGACATAGAGATGGAGAGATGGAGGAGAGAATGGGAGAGAGGGAGATGGAGAGAGAATGAGATGGAGAGAGAATGAGATGGAGAGAGAATGAGATGGAGAGAGAATGAGATGGAGAGAGAATGAGATGGAGAGAGAATGAGATGGAGAGAGAATGAGATGGAGAGAGAATGAGATGGAGAGAGAATGAGATGGAGAGAGAATGAGATGGAGAGAGAATGAGATGGAGAGAGAATGAGATGGAGAGAGAATGAGATGGAGAGAGAATGAGATGGAGAGAGAATGAGATGGAGAGAGAATGAGATGGAGAGAGAATGAGATGGAGAGAGAATGAGATGGAGAGAGAATGAGATGGAGAGAGAATGAGATGGAGAGAGAATGAGATGGAGAGAGAATGAGATGGAGAGAGAGGGAATCTTGTGATGCTGCTGCTACTGCATTGGCAGCGGTCCGCAGGCACACACACCAACAACGACGACGACAACTCAACACATGCGTCAATAACCACTCTGGTCTTGCTCGACATTATGCTTGTGTTTGCAGATGCGTTACGAAACAACAACAACAACAACGACGACAAAAAGGGGGCTCTCAACACAGGTAAATGGCGTAGCGTGGAGCACACAGTCACCCCAAGCCTCGCAACTTCAGCACTCTGGACAGCGCCGGTTGGGGAAGAAGTTGGGGGATTGTGCGGTCCGACGTCACTCGCCAGCGATGTTCGAGCCGAGACCGGGGCTCGAACTCAGGTGGCCAGGCGCGAGAGCCGCCAAAGTGACTACGGTGACGACAGCGGCTACGGCAAGCGGAGCAACAGCGTCAGATGCACGGAGTGTGACCCACGCGGTGCGGAAAGTAGCCCAAGGTTAAACACTCAACAGGGAAACAGAAGCGGAACTTTTTACACGAGTGGACAAATACAGCGCGGGTCACATTAAGGGCGCGTGTATGTGTGTATGTGGTACATGTACACACACACACATACACACACGTTGTGTATGTGTGTGATGTGTGTACATGTACACACCATACACACACATGTGTGTGTGTGTGTGTATGTGTGTATGTGTGTACATGTACACACATAGGCGTCTGCACACACACACGTGTGTGTGTGTGTATGTGTGTACATGTACACACACACACACACGTGTGTGTANGTGTGTGTATGTGTGTACATGTACACACACACACACACGTGTGTGTATGTGTGTGTATGTGTGTACATGTACACACACACACATACACACACGTGTGTGTATGTGTGGTTAGCGCCGCCGTTTCGTGTAGCCGTTAGACCAGTTCGATTCCGCTCACGGCCAACACCGGTGACAATTATCTGAACCGGTCCAAGTCCTCCTCCTCTAGGTCGACTCAGCCTCAAATGAGTGTCTGATGTGGTGTGTAAACATCACCACTCGGGAGACAGAGGCGGCGGGGCGTTGTGCTGGCCACCCACCCCCTCGTGTGACACGCCGGCCTTCATAGGTGCTCGCTAACAGCACTTGCCCCTACAGCCTGTTGAAGACTATACGGGGGATCTGTTTCTTTTGTGTTTGGCGCTGCGCTGCGCTACGAACCCAGCGAGCCGAGTTCGATTCCCGCTCACGGCCAACACCAGTTGGCGATTAACGAGCCGGTTCTGAGCCTCCCCTAGGTCGACTCAGCCTCAAATGAGTACCTGGTGCAGAGTGTGTAAACATCGCCTGTCGGGCGTGGTGCTGGCCACCCCCCCCCCCCCTCGTGTGCAGCCACGGCGCCTGAGGACACTTTTGCCTTGAAGGCCACGGAGCTAGATCCCTGCGGCTCGATCGTGAGCTGCTTGTGGGAAACACGAATTAAATTGTTTTTATTAAATGAGATGAGCACACACAGTCGCCTTCATCGCATATCCGTCTCTACACATGAAACATCAAGGTATTTGTTTTATGGCTGTGATGTTTTTTTAAGCGAGTCGGATATGTGAAGGAGACACGGCTTACTTGTTTACTACTGAATAGTCTACCGCAGCACGTGAAGTAGGACCATTGCCCGAAACGTCGCCTACGACATACAGTACACACACATATATCACTACCGTGGAGCGATGGTCGTGGGGCCACCACGTTTGTTGGCTACGTACGGTGCGAAAGAAGTCCGCCACGCGCACGCGCACTCGTTTAATTGCAACGCCCACATACGCCACAGAAATATGTCATTGACAAAACGCCAAAAGTAGTTGTTTTCTTCTTGTTCTTCTAAACACACTTTTTTATTTCAATCGATTAACCGTTCGACATCACGAACCACGAATAACTCTACCAATAGGGTTTTCCCCTTTTTTCTGGCAACAAAAACTGACACCTTTTGCAAGGAATCATATCTACATTAACCACAATACTCGCAGTCAAATGCAAACAAAAAACAATACTCTGTAATATATGCATTGTCTTTGAAACTGATTGTCCACACCAGAGACAGCTTTCTTTAGAGCCTAGTCTCATACAGTGTTCGACCAGATGACGCCAAAAGGCGTCATTCGACTGCGAGTATTGTGGTTAATGTAAGCACGATTCCTTGCAAAAGGTGTCATTTTTGTTGCCAGAAAAAAGGGGAAACCCCTATGAGTATATTGTGGTGCTGGCAAAGGAGGTCCCACCACGAATAACTCGTCGCTCGCAACGCGCTCACCGGCCTTGACGGAGCAGTGCACGTGCGACTTGGACTCGTAGTGGACCCAGTCGAAGCCCGCCTGGGCGGCGAGGCGCGCCAGCATGCCGTACTTGGCGCGGTCGCGGTCCGACGTGGTGATGTCCACGGCGCGCCCCTCGTAGTGCAGCGACTCGTCCGAGTGGTGGCCGTCCTCGTCCCAGCCCTCGGTCACGCGCAGCTTCACACCGGGCCACGTGTTCATCACGGAGATGGCGAGCGAGTTGAGGCGCTCCTTGCAGCGCTGAGCACGAGCGAGCGAGCGGAGAGAGAGGAGAGAGAGTTGAGAGGGGAGAGACGGGGCAGACTTTTGACTTTTTAAACAACTTTTATTGCCGCCAGCAGCAGCAACAGCGCTGGAGGCGACTCCGATATGAAATGCACAAAGTCACCAGCAAACGAATAAAAATAAACGCTACAAATCCACGCGCTGTGGCGCTAAATGCGCCGCGCACAACACGAAAGAAACGTCACGTGGTGGTGGTGGTGGTGGTCATCGCGCACGCCACGGTGACGAGCGAGCGCTTCAGAAGGTGAACACCACGAGGGTGCTGTCCACGCTGGTGCAGAGAGGGGCTTGTCCGGCTCCCAAGCGTAGGGACCGGAGTTCAGAGAGAGGTGGACGCAGGAGGGTGTGTGGGTGGCGTAGGTGGAGAGAGTAGAGAGAGAGAGAGGCAGAGCGAGAGAGAAACAAGGAGTTGGGGAGAGAATACAAAGGGGGTGGGGTGGGAGGTAGACAGATGGAGTGAGAGGAAGGAAAGAAGGGTACAGTGGAGGGGAGACACGGGGAGACACGGGAGACACGGAGATCACGGGGAGACACGGAGAGACACGGGGAGACACGGGAGACACGGAGTCACGGGAGACACGGGAGACACGGGGTACACGGGGACACGGACACGGGAGACACGGGAGACACGGGGAGACACGGGAGACACGGAGAGACACGGGGTGACACGGGGACACGGGGAGAGACACAGGAGACACAGACACGGAGAGACACGGAGAGACACGGAGAGACACGGGGACGACACGGGGTNACAGGGAGACAGAGAGACANAGAGAGTCACAGGAAGACAGAGAGACACGNGACACGGGGAGAGACACGGGGAGACAGTAATTGCGAGAGAGAAGGGAGATGGCAGTAGGGTGAACAATGGGGTGTGGAGGGGGGTGAAATGACGAGACAAAGGGGCAGAGATGGAGTGGGCGGGAGATGGAGAGACACGGGGAAGAGGAGGGGGGTTATGCACGGGGAGAACAAGGGGAGAGAAGGAGACATCGACAGAGATAGACACGATGAGAGGGAGAATGGAGAGAAATGAGAATAGGAGAGAGGGGGGAGCGATACACGGAGAGATGGCGAGAGGGGAACTACAGGGAGGAGGAGGAGGGGGAAGAGTGAGAGATATGGAGACCAACACGGAGAGACGGAAGAGAGGGAGACACGGGGCTGCGTGCAGAACGAGAGAGAGCGAGAGAGCGGGGGACATAAAGCAAAGATTTAAAACAAACGAGATGGTGAACAAAGCAAAGTGCCGACTACACCGAGCATCTTCTTGTTTCCACTGATCATAAAAATGATAATATCATCATTAGGAGTATCATCACTGATGATCATTTCATCATTAGAAGTATCATCACTGATGATCATTTCATCATTAGGAGTATCATCACTGATGATCATTTCATCACTTTTTGGTTCTTTCGGTAAAGTCACGTATATAAAATAAATTAATGATTTTATTATTTTCTACCCACGTGACTTTACCGAAAGAACCAAAGAGTATGGATCCTGCAGTCACGAAAACTTCAAATCGAGATTGCATATCATATTAATATATCATCCATCTATCATATTCATTTAGGAATCATTACCGCGCCACCATCCAGTACTATCATCATCCTCCCATCACCCTCCTCATCATCTTCTCCACATCCTCATCCCCATCATCATAACCATCATCCATCCTCACCCTACCTAATCCCCCCCNGCCCCCAATCAAGGCACCCTCCTCACCTGCGTCATGAGGCGGTCGGCCCCGGTGCCCTCCTCGTCCTTGAACACGACGTCGGGGTTGTAGTTGGGCGTCAGCTCCCGGAACCTCTCGGAGCCGCGTGCGATCTTCCCCTCGTAGCGGCCGCTCGCGCCCAGCGCCCTCTCGGCCACGTTGGGCACGAACTGCTTGAAGGCGAGCGGCGTCAGCTTGCGCGCCGGGCGCCGCCGGCCCCCGTTCAAGCTACCGGTCCGCAGGACTCTGCCGGCTGAGGCAGCAGCAGCAGGAGCAGCAGCAGGAGGATGCTGACGGACAGCGGCGGCGGCGGTGATGAGGAGGAGAGCGGCGCGCTCTGCCGATGGGCGAGGAGATGGTCCAGGTGGCGACAATCTCGCCCCATGCTGCTGCCGCCGCAAGATGTCAGCTGGGTGCCCGGCTGTGTGCTGCTGCTGCTGGTGGATGGTGGTGCGCTACAGCTGCTGACGATGGTGGTGGCGGTGGTGGCGATGGCGCTGCTACAGCCGATGATGATGGTACAGATGGCGATCGTGTTGCGGATGGTGCTGGTGGTGGTGTTGGTGGTGACAATGGCGATTGTGTTGCTGCTAATGATGATGCTTGTGGTGATGTTTGTGGTAATTTTGTGTTGGTCATGGTGATACTGATGGTGATTGTGTATTGCTGATGGTGATGATGGTAATTGTGTATGCTGATGGTGATGATGGTATTGTGTATTGCTGATGTGATGATGGTAATTGTGTATTGCTGATGATGGTGATTGTGTATTGCTGATGATGTGATGATGGTAATTGTGTATTGCTGATAGTGATGATAATGGTGATTGTGTATTGCTGATGATGATGGTGATTGTGTATTGCTGATGATGATGATGATGGTAATTGTGTATTGCTGATAGTGATGATGGTGATTGTGTATTGCTGATGGTGATGATGATGGTAATTGTGTATTGCTGATGATGATGATGGTGATTGTGTATTGCTTGTCGTCTCTCGTTCTCTCTCTCTCTCGAGCGCGTCCTGGAGCAGGTTGTAGAGAGGGAGGCAGGGAGGGAGGGAGGGAGTGAGGGGCGGGGCTGCTGGAACTGGAAGAGGCGCTTTTGAAGCCGGCGGGGCGGGGGGGGGTGGTGGAGGCGGCGGCGGCGTGGGGGGAAGGGGGAGGGTAGGGGGGAGGGAGAGGGAGGGGGGAGGGAGGGGGAGGGTAGGGAGGGAGAGGGGGAGAGTAGGGGGAGGGGGAGGGTAGGGGGGAGGGAGGAGGAGAGGGAGTGGAGGGAGGGAGTGGAGGGAGTGGAGTGGAGGAGTGGAGGAGAGGNAGGGGGGAGGCCGTGAGCGACACTCCGCGCTGGTGGCTGTGACCCCACCCACGGCAGCCCTGCGAGTGTTTTTATACCGCGCACGCCGAACCCACCACATCGGCTACATCGTCACTCAACTACCCAGCCACCCAGCTACATCGTCACTCAACTACACAGCCACCCAGCTACGCCGTCACTCAACTACACAGCCACCCAGCTACGCCGTCACTCAACTACACAGCCACTCAACTATCCAGTGACTCAACTACCCAGGAAGTCAACTACGCAATATCTCAACGACTCACTAACGCAACTACACAGCCACTCAACTATTCTCTCACTCAGCTACCCAGGCACTCAACTACCTTCTCGCTCAACTTGGTGTTACGTGAGCGGGAGTTGAACTCAGGTATTTGCTGTGTTCGTAGCGCAGCGCGCTAACCACTGCACCACCGCTCCCCACACCTATGCACACACGCAATCAGCAACATCCCCACCCACCTATATACTCACTCATATGCATATCTATCCACCAACTCACGCAATCATCTACCAACTCATTCATCTTAACGAACCACTCAGCCACCCACTCATCTACACACCGACCCACTCACCTGCCCAGCGACTCAACTATCTACTCGCCAATCACTCGCCTATTCACGAACTCGCACACTCGTTAACACATCCACACACAGACTCACTCTCTCATCCACAAGCCACCTGACATGTTTATCCACCTACCCATCCACCAACCCACTCAGCCAGCTACAAACTTCCCCATCTACCCACGCAACGAATTACTCACCCACCCACTCACCTATTAATATATCCACCCACCTTACGATACAGAGTGGCATGTGAAAATTGTGAATGCGGCACTGAGAATATTCACCACGGAGACGGAGTGATGGTACGGCATTTACATGCAGAGCATGCTGGGATTCTGTTTCGCTCTTAAAGACGTATTTTTTNCTGTTGTGTACACCTCCTTTGTATGGACGTTCAACTTCGTTCGCACCGTACGTAGCCAAGCGTGCTAATCAGAGGACAAGAAACTGCTACGAAGCCGCACCAGTGGCTCGGTAGCGCGGNTGGCACAAATCCTGGCGCAAGGAATGAAATTGGGGGGAGCCCCCCCCCCCAATCTGTCTCATGTCCCTGCTCTCCAAGCACGGACCCTGGGTGAGCTTCGCCCCCCCCCNAACCACTTGTGGCGGCCCGTTCATCAACACCGCCGTTGGGTGGGCACAGGCGGCCATACGAGTGACGGGGGGGGGGGTGAGTGAGTGACGTGTGAGTGTGGAGTGTTGANTGANGTGTGATGTGAGTGTGAGTGGTGTAGTGNCGGTGAGTGAGAGTGAGTGAGTGAGTGAGACAACCACCTCCCACTGCCGTGTCGGGAGATCGAATTGGAACCCGCTGACCAGCGGAGCTGCGAGCTCTGGGCCGGCGACATCACCGCGTCGCTTTGCGTGCCAGGCTAGGTGCACTTCTGAGGCCACGTGAAGTGTCCGCAAGACAACGCTGGCCACGTGGGGGGGGCCGAGACTGAACCCAGGCGGTAGTTCATAGACACTGCTGCTGCTACTCGTTACTAACAGCACTTGCCCCTACAGCCCTGCTAGAGGCTACCTGGGGTAGCTTTGTTTGTGTGTGGTGTGTGTTGTACACAGACACTGCTGCTGCTACTTGCTTCTGTAGTGGTGGTATTGACGTGCGCCGGCAGTGATGGATCACGGGGCGCGGGTTGGGCACGCGATGTGGGCGTGGCATGGACGCGCGCGCCGGTGGTAAGGCGCGCTCACACAAGCTGGGAAAAGAGGATCGTAGCGAGTGCGCAGTGATTGGTCAGATAAGTGGGTGCTCTCAGCGACGTCCGCAGGAGGGTATAAAGGGGACGCGCGAGAGCACTCGTGGTCAGAGTTAACCAGTTGAAGACCGAAGACGGGTGGAGGAGGTAGTGGCCCGACACCCCTAGTCCCGCCGTCCTTGTGGGGACCGGGGCCTGTGTGGCTCGGAGCCGAGACTGGGACCGTAGTCCGACGCCCGTGTGGGTCGGGACGGTGGTACCCAGAGCCGAGACGGGCACCCCGGCTGGGTGTGTCCCGGAAGGCTACGGGCGTAAGAGCCCGTGTCAGTACAGCTGAGTGGGTGTTAGTCACCCGAGTAGCTAAGGAGGGTGTTGGTCACCCGTGTAACGAAGTAGGGTGTTAGTCACCCGTGTAGCTGAGTGGGTGTCCGTCGCCCGTGTAGCTAAGTGGGTGTTAGTCCCCGTGTAGCTGAGTGGGTGTCCGTCGCCCGTGTAGCTAAGTGGGTGTTGGTCACCCGTGTAACGAAGTGGGTGTTAGTCACCCGTGTAGCTGAGTGGGTGTCCGTCGCCCGTGTAGCTAAGTGGGTGTTGGTCACCCGTGAAACGAAGTGGGTGTTAGTCACCCGTGTAGCTAAGTGGGTGTTGGTCACCCGTGTAACGAAGTAGGGTGTTAGTTATCCGTGTAATTACAAGTTGGTGAAAATAAAGAGTGTGCTACCCGTGAAGTCGTCTCCTGCCGAGTTACTACTTTACAACTGGCGTCAGAAGTAAACCTGTCTTCAAGGAGAATGGACACGAGGAAGACTTCTCGTTCCCACGTGCAAGACCGGGGAGACGACGACGTACCGGTGACACCACCCTCGGGAGGAGAGGACGGGGAGTTGCCGCCGATGCAGCACTTCGCCGAAATGCCCGATGCTCCGCCCGCCTCCGACACCAGCCTGCAGGACGCACACTCCCGCCTGGCGGAGTTGCTGCTCGCCGCCGCTGCGATCTTGGCGGAGATCTCCGTTCCAGCGGCCGGTGGACGCCTGCGGGTTGGAAGAGGCGGCGCGGCTGGAGGGTTCCCGCCATAAGGCGTTTCGCGCCAAAAGTTTTGGAGTTGGCGCCATTTTGGAGGGTCCGCCTCCGGTTGGCGGGAAACGCGGACACCACGTGGCCAGAGGTCTCCACACAGCGCAGCCCGCGTCATCGGCGAGCGCCGGAGCTCTCCATTTTGCGCCTGCAGAGGGAGCCGACATTTTGTACAACTACAGCGGCGCGGGGAAAATCGTTCCAACGACGACGACGATCGAGTTCTCCAGCAACGATTGCCCGCGCTGTCGGTGTTCAAGGCGGACGGGGCGACTGGGAGCCTTCCAGCGACGGTTCATCGCGCATCAAGAAATGTCGGGGTGGTCCGACACCACTGCCCTGCGCGCGCTGCCAGCGATGCTCGACGACGACGCGCTTGCGGCCTTCACGTCTGCCCCGAGGTCGTCCGCTCAACGCTGCAGGCCGCGCTGCACCTGTTGGCCAAGGTGTTCGGGCCGCCCTCGACCTGTCGCCACCAGTTCTACGATCGGCGGAAGGTGGCTGGGGAAACAACGCTCGCCTATCGCACGGCGCTGCTCGCCCTGGCGGACTCAGCTTTTCCCCGCATGGATAAGGAGGGGAAGGACGCCATGGTGACGGAGCAGCTGCTGGCGTTGGCTCACGGATTGGGAGTTCCCATTAATACGGCGGACGAAATGGACATCTGTTCCCTGGGGATTGCCACAAGTATCCACGCTTACGAGGTCCTACAGCGGAAGCCGACGGTCGTCTGTGCATCGGTGGAGAACGGGCACCGGCCGCCACGATCATCGGACCTCAGCCTGCTGTGCCTCGGGAGGAGGCCTTCGCTGGTTCGAGGCCGGGGGAGTGGAGAACGGGAGGTCGTTCGCCCGCACGCTCCTCCCGCAAGCTGGAGCAACCGAAACCTACGGCGTCCCTCGTCGTCTGCTACAACTGCGGCCTTCGGGGCCACGTCGCGTCCGGGTGCCGGGCCCCGCGTCAACGCACCGCGGGACCACGTCCGGACGACGACCAGGGGCTCAAGACATCCCAACTGAACCCGGTGTCTCGGACCTGACGGCTGTTGACCGTCGGGAACCGGAACCCGCGGCTCGCGCGGAGCCCGATGCCTGGCCCATGCCTTCCTGAACTGCCGGCGCCGCCGGATGGCCAACTGCGTCCTGTGCCGTACGACGGTCCGGCAAGGCGGACTCGGGCAAGGACGCAACACTTTTCATGAAAAAAAATTTTGTTAAAGCCCGACTTCGTTGCCGGTTTCCCCCTCTGCCGGGGTAATGTCCCGTTCAAGGGACGCTCGGACACATTGGGACGCTGCATGAGTCGGAGAGAAAAGAAGAGAAAATGATAAAGAAGTTTTTTTATTGTTACTCTTTCCGCATACACAGTATAGTTGCCACTCGCCGGATTGTGCATGTTGTTCTTGTTGCGGTGTGGCGGTTGCTGGGTTTGCGGATTGCGGTGTTCATGTTGTGTTGTTAGGGTTTGTGTTATGTTACGGGGCACACAGGGGGGTGTTGTATGTTTTATTAGCAGCCGGGTCGGCTGCGAGCTATGTGGTAGGGGTGATGTAGTGGTGGTATTGACGTGCGCCGGCAGTGATGGATCACGGGGCGCGGGGTTGGGCACGCGATGTGGGCGTGGCATGGACGCGCGCGCCGGTGGTAAGGCGCGCTCACACAAGCTGGAAAAGAGGATCGTAGCGAGTGCGCAGTGATTGGTCAGATAAGTGGGTGCTCTCAGCGACGTCCGCAGGAGGGTATAAAGGGGGACGCGCGAGAGCACTCGTGGTCAGAGTTAACCAGTTGAAGACCGAAGACGGGGTGGAGGAGGTAGTGGCCCGAGACCCCTAGTCCCGCCGTCCTTGTGGGGACCGGGGCCCTGTGTGGCTCGGAGCCGAGACTGGGGGACCGTAGTCCGACGCCCGTGTGGGTCGGGACGGTGGTACCCAGAGCCGAGACGGGCACCCCGGCTGGTGTGTCCCGGAAGGCTACGGGCGTAAGAGCCCGTGTCAGTACAGCTGAGTGGGTGTTAGTCACCCGAGTAGCTAAGGAGGGTGTTGGTCACCCGTGTAACGAAGTGGGTGTTAGTCACCCGTGTAGCTGAGTGGGTGTCCGTCGCCCGTGTAGCTAAGTGGGTGTTAGTCACCCGTGTAGCTGAGTGGGTGTCCGTCGCCCGTGTAGCTAAGTGGGTGTTGGTCACCCGTGTAACGAAGTAGGGTGTTAGTCACCCGTGTAGCTGAGTGGGTGTCCGTCGCCCGTGTAGCTAAGTGGTGTTGGTCACCCGTGAAACGAAGTAGGGTGTTAGTCACCCGTGTAGCTAAGTGGGTGTTGGTCACCCGTGTAACGAAGTAGGGTGTTAGTTATCCGTGTAACTACAAGTTGGTGAAAATAAAGAGTGTGCTACCCGTGAAGTCGTCTCCTGCCGAGTTACTACTTTACACTTCTAACAGTACTTGCCCCTACAGCGCTACTAGAGGCCCTGGGGTAGCTTTGTCTGTGCGTGGTGCGTGTAGACATAAATATAGTATTACGGCGGGAGACCACNTGACGGGTAGCACACTTTTATTAACACTCCCTTCACAATAACACNTGTGGCCAACTACAGCTACCTACGGCACCCGGCTACACACACACGGGCTTCCGGCCCCGTATCTTCCAGGGGAACTACAGACCCACCCCACTGGATGGGCCCGACACTNGGTCCCGCAGCCCGGCCCTCAAAGGACGTCCGGCCGCGGGTCCCACGATGCCTCTGAGCCACACAGGGTCCCGGCCCTTACAAGGACAGCGGGGCTAGGGGTCTCAGGGCCCTATCTCTTCCTCCTCCGTCTTTGTCTTCACTGGTCACCAACCCCCGAGTGCTGCCACATCGCCCATATACCCTCCGCTCCAGGGCGCGGGGCCTATGCGGACCGCGGTGTGGACATCTGCCTGCGGACCGGATGTAGCCACACCCGACGCGCTCTCACACGATCCCCCCCTGCCAGCACGTACCGCCACTAATCACGCGATGTAGCCACACCCGACGCGCTCTCACACGATCCCCCCTGCCACAGTACCGCCACTACATCTCTACTGTCTGCACGGAGCGTGTCAGCACTGCACTGACGAAGCGAAGCGTCTGAGATGAGTCAGAGGTTGTTGTGGTGGTGGTGCTTGTGGTGGTGGTTGTGGAGGTTGTGGTGGTGTATGGTTGTGTGTGTGGNAGTGGTGGTGGTTGTTTGAGTGGTGGGTGAGTGGTGGTTGTGGTGGTGTGGTGGGTTGTGGGTAGTGGTGGTTGTTTGTGGAGTGTTGTGGTGGGTTGTGGTGGNAGTTGTGGTTGTGGTGGTAATGGTGGTGGTGGTTGTGGTGGTGGTGAGTTGTGGTAGTGGTGAGTGGTGGGGTAGTGGTGGNAGTGGTGGGGTGGTGAGTGGTGGAGTGGTGGTGGTGGTGGTGAGTGTGTGGGTAGTGGTGGTTATGGTGGTGGTAGTGGTGTAGTGGTGGTGTATGTGCAGTAGTGGTAGTGGTGGAGTGGTGGTGTATGGTGGAGTGGTGGTGTATAGTAGTGGTGGTGGTGGTAGTGGTGGTATGGTAGTATTTCTAGTGATACATTTTTGATCACTCCATCTATTATCTATCCATTATTGATTAGCTTATCTATCATCGATCACATTATTGATCACCCAATATGATATCGGTCATATTAATGACAGCCATCTGATTATCGATCACAATATTGATCGCATCATTATCACTCCACATGAGTGTCGATAATATTGATTCTGATTATCGATCACAATTTGGTACCCCTCTGAGATCCATCACATATCGGTCAATTATTGTGTCTGTTACGATTGCACTATTGTCACCCCCACATTGTATTGATCCCGTTTGATGTAATATAACATTTTGATTACAGTATTGGTCAACCCATATGATGATCGTACATTATCGANCAAATTATGATAACCCCCACCTGTTACGATCACCCCCTCTGACGATCATTACAATATTGATCACCCCCACCTGATTATCACACCCCCTCTGATGACCATCACAGTCATTATCACCCCACCTANTTACGATCACCCCTCTCCGATCACCCCACTTACATCACCCCCCTGACGATCATCACAGTATTATCACCCCCCCTATGATCATCACAGTATTATCACCCCATGNTACGATCACCCCCCTCTGTTACGAACCCCACTTACGATCACCCCCCTCTGACGATCATCACAGTATTGATCACCCAACCCTGGTTACGATCACCCTCCTCTGATGATCTATCACAGTATTGATCACCCCGACTTACATCACCCCCCTCTGATGATCATTCACAGTATCGATCACCCCCTCTGATGATCGATCACAGTATTGATCACCCCNACCTGATTATCGATCACCCCCCTCTGACGATCGATCACAGTATTGATCACCCCACCTGATTATCGATCACCCCCTCAGATGATCTATCACAGTATTGATCACCCCCCCTGATTATCGATCACCCTCCTCTGATGATCGATCACAGTATGTATCACCCCACCTCATCATCGATCACAGTATCGATCACCCCCTCTGACGATCGATCACAGTATTGATCACCCCATCTGATTATCGATCACAGTATCGATCACCCCACCTGATTATCGATCACCCCCCACCTGATTATCGATCACCCCCCACTGATTATCGATCTCTGCTGGCCCACCCCTCAGGTGTGACGAGGGCTACGCTGGGGAGCACTGTGACCGCCGCCTCCTCTACTCGCGATCCGATTGGCCGCGCTCGCTGCTCCAGCCGCGTCCCCATTGGCTCCTCGGATGACGGGCCACGCCCCCCACCCACTCACGTCACGGACCACGCCCCTCACCTCAACATTTGCATAAACCACGCCCCCTCACCTCATTTGCATAAACCACGCCCCCCTCTTGCATAAACCACACCCACCTCGTCACGCCCGCTCGCCCCTGTTAAATTGGAGCGGGAAACCCCTCCCCCCATTAACTTTGCTGGAGATTAGTGACGTTACCCCCGCCATTTTTTTGGCGGGAAACATCTCCCATTGACTTTGCTGGATGACGTCACCCCCCTCGCCCNTGTTAAATTGGAGCGGGAAACCCCGCGCGTGCCTCTCGCGACGCGGCGAGTTCCCGGTGAGGAGAATTTTCCCGCGGTTTTTTTGTGTTAATTTTTATTATTATTAAACGTCTCCTCACAATTTAAAAGATATTAAAGTTTACGCAACAACAATAATAACGACGACGGTAACAAGAGACGAGAATCTATCGCTGCAACAATGGTAAGGGGGAAACAATTTGTGTTAACGATACACAACTTAGTTTATGGTTACACTTTAAGTTAAACAAATGCTTTTTGCGTGTTTATTTAATGGCGTTTAAACCGCTACGCCACACACTAACCCACTAATCCACCCACTAACCCACTAATCCACCCACTACGGAGTGATTACTTTGTGTTTATTTTGGTAATGACAACAATGTGGTGAGGGGGAAACGATTTGTTAACGATACACAACAACTGTTAGTTTATGATTAAACTTTAAGTTAAAACACATGTTTTTTGGATGTTTATTTAATGGCGTTTAAACCGCTACGCCACCCACCCACTAACCCACCCACCTACTCACCCACCCACCCACCTACTCACCCACCCACTCACCCACCCACCCACTCACCCACCCACCCACTCACCCACCCACCTACTCACTCACCCACCTACTCACCCACCCACCCACCTACTCACCCACCTACTCACCCACCCACCCACCTACTCACCCACCCACCCACCTACTCACCCACCCACCCACCTACTCACCCACCCACCCACCTACTCACCCACCCACCCACCTACTCACCCACCCACCACCTACTCACTCACCCACCCACCTACTCACCCACCCACCCACCTACTCACCCACCCACCCACCTACTCACCCACCCACTCACCCACCCCCCCCCCCCCCCACCCACCTACTCACCCACCCACCCACCTCCACTCACCCACCCACCCACCTACTCACCCACCCACCCACCTACTCACCCACCCACCCACCTACTCACCCACCCACCCACCTACTCACCCACCCACCCACCTACTCACCCACCCACCCACCTACTCACCCACCCACCCACCTACTCACCCACCCACCCACCTACTCACTCGTCCACCTACTCCCCACCTACTCACCCACCCACCTACTCACCCACCCACCCACTCACCCACCCACCCACTTACTCACCCACCCACTCACCAACCCACTCACCAACCCACCCACTCGCCAAACCACTCACCCACTCACTCACCAACCCACCCACTCACCAACCCACCCACTCACTCACCAAACCACTCACCCACCAACCCACCTACCTACTCACCTACCCATCCACTCACCTACCCACTCACCCACCCACTCACCAAACCACTCACCCACTCACCAACCCACCTCCCTACTCACCTACCCACTCACCAACCCACTCACCCACTCACCAACCCACCCACTCACCAACCCACCCACTCACCAACCCATCCACTCACCCACCCACTCACCAAACCACTCACCCACTTACCAAACCACTCACCCACCCACTCACTCACCAACCCACCTACCTACTCACCTACCCACTCACCAACCCACCCACTCACCAACCCACCCACCTACTCACCCACCCACTAACCAACCCACCCACCCACTCACCCACTAACCAACCCACCCACCCACTCACCCACCAACCCACCCACTCACTCACCCACCCACCAACCCACCCACTCACTCACCAACCCACTCACCAAACCACTCACTCACCCACCAACCCACCCACCAACCCACTCACCAAACCACTCACTCACCCATTCACTCACCCACCCATTCACTCACCCACCATACTCACCCACCCACTCACCTATCCACTCACCTATCCACTCACCTACCCACTCACCTACCCACTCACCCACTCACTCACCCACCTACTACCTACTCACCCATTCACCTACCCACTCACCCACCTACCCTCTCACCCACCTACCCACTCACCTACTCACCCACTCACCCACTCACTCACCCACCAACTCACCCACCAACTCGCCCACCCACTCACCCACCCACTCACTCACCCACCCACTCACCTANTCACCCACCCACTCACCCACCCACTCANCCACTCACCCACCCACCACTCACCCACCCACTCACCTACCACTCACCCACCCACTCACCCACTCACCCACCCACTCACCCACCCACTCACCTACTCACCCACCCACTCACCTACCCATCGACTCACCCACTCACCTACCCACCAACCCACCAACTCGCCCACCAACTCGCCCACCAACTCGCCCACCAACTCGCCCACCAACTCGCCCACCAACTCGCCCACCAACTTGCCCACCAACTCGCCCACCAACTCGCCCACCAACTCGCCCACCCACTCACTCGCCTACCCACCAACCCACTCACCTACCCACCAACTCACCCACCAACTCACCCACCAACTCACCCACTCACTCATCCACGCACTCACCCACCCATCCACTCACCCACCTACCCATCCACTCACCCACCTACCCATCCACTCACCCACTCACCCACCCAACCAGGTAACTCACCCACCAACTCACCCACCAAACTCACCCACCAACTCACCACCAACTCACCCACTCACCACCCACCCACTCGCCTACCCACTCACCTACCCACTCACCAACTCACTCACCAACTCACCCACTCATTATCCACCCACTCACCTACCCACTCACCTACCTACCCAATCACCCACTCACCCACCAACTCACCCACTCACTCACTACCCATCCACTCAACCACCTACCCACCCACCTACCCACCCACTCACCCACTTACCCACTCACCCACTCACTCACCCACCTACCTACCTACCTATTCACTTAACTACCCATCCACTCACCTACCCACCTACCTACTCATCCACCCACTCACCCACTCCTACTCACNCACCNACCCATCCACCCACCTACCCACCNACTCACCCACCCACCTACTCACCTACCCACTCACCCACCCACTCACCCACCTACCTACTCATCCACTCACCCACCTACCCACCACCCACCCACCTACTCACTCACCCACTCACTCACCCACCACCTACCCACCCACTCATACCCACCCACCCACTCACTCACCCACCTACCCACCCACCTACCCACCTCCTACTCACCCACCTACCCACCCACTCACCCACCCACCTACTCACCCACCCACCTACTCACCTACTCGCCTACCCNCCACCTACCCACCTACCTACCCACCTCACCCACCTACCCACTCACCCACCCACCTACCCACCCACCCCACCCACCTACCCACTCACTCACCCACTCACTACCCATTCCCACTCCACCCACCTACCTACCCACCCACTCACCCACCCACTCACCAANCACCCACCTACTCACCAACCAACCCACCCACTCAATCACCAACCACCCACTCACCCACCTACCCACTCACCCACCTACCCACTCACCCACCTACCCACTCACTCACCTACNCANTCACCCACCTACCTACCCACCCACCCACTCACCCACCCACTCACCCACCCACTAACCAACCCACCCACCCACTCACCCACTAACCAACCCACCCACCACTAAACCACCCACCCACCCACTCACCCACCAACCCACCCACCCACTCACTCACCCACCCACCAACCCACCCACTACCCACCAACCCACCAACCCACTCACTCACCCACCAACCCACCCACCAACCCACCCACCAACCCACCCACTCACCCACCCATTCACTCACCCACCCATTCACTCACCCACCCACTCACCTATCCACTCACCTATCCACTCACCTACTAACTCACCCACCTATCTACCTACCTACTCACCCATTCACCTACCCACTCACCCACCTACCCTCTCACCCACCTACCCACTCACCTACTCACCCACTCACCCACTCACTCACCCCCAACTCACCCACCCACTCACCCACCTCACCCACCCACTCACCCACCCACTCACCCACCCACTCACCCACTCACCCACCCACTCACCCACTCACCCACCCACTCACCCACCCACTCACCTACGTCACCCACCCACTCACCTACTCACTCACCCACTCACCCACCCACTCACCCACCCACTAACAACCACACCCACTCACCCACTAACCAACCCACCCACCCACTAACACACCCACCCCACTCACCCACCAAACCCACCCACTCACTCACCCACCCACCAAACCCACCTCACTCACCCACCAACCCACCACCAACCCACTCACTCACCACCAACCCACCACCAACCCACTCACCAAAACCATCACCCACACCATTCACTCACCCACCCATTCACTCACCCACCACTGCACCTATCCACTACCTATCCACTCACCTACTAACTCACCTACCCACTCACCCACTCACTCACCCACCTATCTACCTACCTACTCACCCATTCACCTACCCACTCACCCACCTACCCTCTCACCCACCTACCCACTCACCTACTCACCCACTCACCCACTCACTCACCCACCAACTCACTCACCACACCACTCACCTACTCACCCACCACATCACCCACCCACTCCACCCACCCACTCACCCACATCACACCCCTCACCTACCTCACCCACTCACGCCACTCACCCACCCACTCATCCACCCATCACCCACCCCACTCTACCACTCCCCACGCCACTCACCTACTCACTCACCCACCCACTCACCCATCCCCACCCACTCACCCACCCACTCACCCACCCACCCACTCACCCACCCACTCACCCACTCCCCACTCACTCACCTACCCACTCA
>WFAB01003076.1:0-21626 GCA_018977245.1 Lethenteron camtschaticum | reverse complement strand
ACACACCACGCACACACCACCCCACACACCACACACCGCACCACCCACCCACACACACCGCACACACAGACAGACGTCGCACCCACCACCCACACACACCACACACCACGCACACACCACCCACACACACGCACGCACCACCCACACACCACCCACACACACCGCACCACCCACACACACCCACACACACACCCACACACACACGCACACACACCACACACACCACGGCACCACCCACACACAGACGTCGCACCGCACCACCCACGCACACACCACACCACCCGCAGCACCCACACACACCACCCACCCACGCGCCACCCACGCAGCACCCACACCACCAACGGACCACCCACACACCACCCACACATCACCCACACACCGCACCACCCACACACCCACACACACCACCCACACACCGCACCACCCACACACCACCCACACACCGCACCACCCACCCACGCACCACCCACACACCACACCACCCACCCACAACTCACAGTACTGGTTCAGCAATCGAACTCAGGCCTGCCGGCTCCCTACTCCCCTTTTGGCGTCATCTGGTCGAACACCATATGAGACCAGGCTCTAAAAAAAGCTGTCTCTGGTGTGGACCAATCAGTTTCAAAGACAATGCATACATTATCAGAGTATTGTTTTTTGTTTGCATTTGACTGCAAGTATTGTGGTTAACGTAAGCATGATTCCTTGCAAAAGGTGTCAGTTTTGTTGCCAGAAAAAAAGGGAAAACCCCTATTAGTATATTTTGGTACTGGCAAAGGAGGTCCCATGATGATGAAATATCAACGTGTTGGAGTGGCGTCGTCTCTGAGCTGTGGACGCCTTCTGGTCTCGCACCGTTTGAGACGAGGCTCAAAAGCAAGCGGCCTCTGGTGTGGACCAATCAAGGGCAGCGCATCGCACTATCACAGTGTGGTGGTGGCATTCTGACCACAAGCGTCGTGGTTAATGCAGCAACAGGATTCCTCGTGAATAGCTGTCAGTTTTGTTGCCAGACAAAAGGGGAAAACCCTATTCTTATTCGTGTTAAATATCTAATAAAATATCTTTGCATGCAACAAACATTATCTATTTTCTCAACAATATTTAATGTATCTATGATCAACACAAATATTATATATTTATTAATAATAATAACAATACTGCCGGACTGGGGATTTGAACCCGCAGCAACAGACCCCCGCCCCCCGCCTCCTAGCGGCAAAGACAAAGGTCCCCCGTGTAGCCTCTACAGACTGCTGGGGCAAGTGCTGTTAGTAGCGAGTAGCAGCAGCAGCTATGAAGGTAGACACAGACAAAGATCCCCCGTGTAGCCTCTACAGACTGCTGGGGCAAGTGCTGTTAGTAGCGAGTAGCAGCAGCAGCTATGAAGGTAGACACAGACAAAGGTCCCCGTGTAGCCTCGAACAGACTGCTGGGGCAAGTGCTGTTAGTAGCGAGTAGCAGCAGCACATATGAAGGTAGACACAGACAAAGGTCCCCCGTGTAGCCTCTACAGACTGCTGGGGCAAGTGCTGTTAGCGAGCAGCACCTATGAAGGTAGACACAGACAAAGGTCCCCCGTGTAGCCTCTACAGACTGCTGGGGCAAGTGCTGTTAGCGAGCAGCACCTATGAAGGTAGACACAGACAAAGGTCCCCCGTGTAGCCTCTAACAGACTGCAGGGCAAGTGCTGTTAGTAGCGAGTAGCAGCAGCACCTATGAAGGTAGACACAGACAAAGGTCCCCCGTGTAGCCTCTAACAGACTGCTGGGGCAAGTGCTGTTAGTAGCGAGTAGCAGCAGCACCTATGAAGGTAGACACAGACAAAGATCCCCCGTGTAGCCTCAACAGACTGCCGGGGCAAGTGCTGTTAGTAGCGAGTAGCAGCAGCACCTATGAAGGTAGACACAGACAAAGATCCCCCGTGTAGCCTCAACAGACTGCAGGGGCAAGTGCTGTTAGTAGCGTGTAGCAGCAGCACCTATGAAGGTAGACACAGACAAAGATCCCCCGTGTAGCCTCAACAGACTGCTGGGGCAAGTGCTGTTAGTAGCGAGTAGCAGCAGCACCTATGAAGGTAGACACAGACAAAGATCCCCCGTGTAGCCTCTAACAGACTGCAGGGGCAAGTGCTGTATTGGTTGCGAAAGCGGACCAATCAATATTTATAGAAGTCCAATAAACCAAAAAAAAAATTGCGTTCCCTTCACCCGAGGCCGTGACCAGAATGGGGAAGTATGGTCAACAAGACGCGATCACAACAAAATAAATACGACCGCAAATTAAATACCGCCGCTCGCCCGCCGCGGGATTCGAACCGTGTCCCTCCTGCGTGGGGGGCGGTGGCGCTCACCACTGCGCTACGCGACACAACACCGGCAAACCACGACACGCAACAACAACAGACGCAGGGCATCAACAACAATAAGAGACAGGCAACAACAACAACACATTAGACACGGGGCATCAACAACAATAGGACGCAGGGAAACAACACAACAGACACAGGGAATCAACAACAACAACCACAAAAGACACAGGGAATCAACAACAACACAACAGACACAGGGAATCAACAACAACACAACAGACACAGGGAATCAACAACAACACAACAGACACAGGGAATCAACAACAACACAACAGACACAGGGAATCAACAACAACACAACAGACACAGGGAATCAACAACAACACAACAGACACAGGGAATCAACAACAACAGACACAGGGAATCACAACAACACAACAGACACAGGGAATCAACAACAACACAACAGACACAGGGAATCAACAACAACACAACAGACACAGGGAATCAACAACAACACAACAGACACAGGGAATCAACAACAACACAACAGACACAGGGAATCAACAACAACACAACAGACACAGGGAATCAACAACAACACAACAGACACAGGGAATCAACAACAACACAACAGACACAGGGCATCAACAACAATAAGACGCAGGGCAACAACAACAACACAGGGTAACGACAATAACAGACATAGGGCATCAACAACAACAACACACACACAACAAAGACAAAGATCCCCGCATAGCCTGTAACAGACCGTAGGGGCAAGTGCTGTTAGCGAGCAGCACCTATGAAGGCCGGAACGGTACACGAGGGGGTGGGTGGCCAGCACCACGCCCGACCGCCTTTGTCTCCCTAGTGGCGATGTTTACTAAACACCGCACCAGATACTCATTTGAGGCTGAGTCGACCTAGGGGAGGCCCAGGAACGGTTCAGATAATCGTCACCGGTGTTGGCCGTGAGCGGGAATCGAACTCGGGTCGCCTGGTTCATAGCGCAGCGCGCTAACCGCTACCCCACCGCTCCCCACACAACACACACACCACCACACACAACACACACCACCACACACACAACACACACCACACACACAACAAACACACACACCACCACACACTACAACACACCCCACCACACACACACAACAAACACACACCAACCCACACACCCCACCACACACCACACACACACCACCACACACACAACACCGCACACACACCAACACCAACACACACACCACAACACACACCCAACACACAACACACACAACACGGCACATCCCACACACAACACACACACCACACACACACTACACCACACACGGCAACACACCCAACATGGTAATGATGTGGGTGGTGATAATGTGGGTGGTAGTGATGGTGGAGGTGGTAATGATGGGGGTGGTTATGATGGTGATAATGACGATGGTAGTGATGGTGGTAATGATGGTGATGATGGGGGTGGCGATGGTGGTGGTAATGATGGTGGTTATGATGTTGGTAATGATGGTGGTTATGATGTTGGTAATGATGATGGTGATGATGGTGGTGATAATGATTATGGTAGTAATGATGGTGGTGATGACGATGGTAATGATGGTGATAATGATGGGGGTGGCGATGATGGTAGCAATGATGGTGATCGTAGATTGATGGTGGTGATGTTGGTAATGATGATGGTAATGATGATGATCGTATATTGGTGGTAGTAATAATGATGATGGTAGTGGTGGTAATGATGGTGGTGATAATGACAGGTGGTGATGATAGTGATGAATGATGATGGTAGCGATGGCGATGATGGTTGTGATGGTGATAATGATGGTGGTGATGGTAGTGATGGTGATGATGATGGTGGTGGTGATGATAGTGATGATAGTGATAGTGGTAGTGATGGTGATCATGGTGATGATGGTAGTGATGATGGTAGTGATGGTGATGATGGTAGAGATGGTAGTGATGATGGTGGTAGTGATGGTGGTAGTGATGATGGTATGATGGTGGTAGTGGTGATGGTAGTGATGGTGATGATGGTAGAGATGGTGGTGATGATGGTGGTAGTGATGATGATGGTGGTGATGGTAGAGATGGTGGTGATGATGGTGGTAGTGATGATGGTAGTGATGGTGGCAGTGATGGTAGTGATGGTGGTAGTGATGGTGGTAGTGGTGATGGTAGTGATGGTGGTAGTGATGATGATGATGATGATAGTGGTAGTGATGATGATGGTGGTGATGGTGATGATGGTGGTGGTGATGATGATAGTGATGGTGATGATGATGATAGTGATGGTGGTGATGATGGTGATGGTAGTGATGGTGATGATAGTGATGGTGGTGATGATGGTGATAGTGATGATGATAGTGATGGTAGTGATGGTGATGATGGTGATGGTAGTGATGGTAGTGACAGTGATGGTAGTGATAGTGATGATGGTAGTGATGATGATGGTAGTGATGGTGATGATGGTGATGATGGTGATGGTAGTGATGGTAGTGACAGTGATGGTAGTGATGGTAGTGATAGTGATGATGGTAGTGATGATGATGGTAGTGATGGTGATGATGGTGATGGTAGTGATGGTGATGATAGTGATGGTGGTGATGATGGTGATAGTGATGATGATAGTGATGGTAGTGATGGTGATGATGGTGATGGTAGTGATGGTAGTGACAGTGATGGTAGTGATAGTGATGATGGTAGTGATGATGATGGTAGTGATGGTGATGATGGTGATGATGGTGATGATGGTGATGATGGTGATGGTAGTGATGGTAGTGATAGTGATGATGGTAGTGATGATGATGGTAGTGATGGTGATGATGATAGTGATGGTGATGATGATAGTGATGGTGATGATGGTGACAAGGATATTCCAGCGACTGGCTGCAATGTGTCGCTCCGCACTGCCGCAACCTTCAGAGGCGCAGCGAGGAGCTGGGGACCACCACAACCACAACCACCACCGCAACCACCACCGCAACCACCACCACAACCACCACCACAACCGCAACCACCACAACAACCACCACAACCGCAACCACCACCACAACAACCACGACCACCACGCAACCACCACAACAACCACGACCACCACGCCACCACCACCACAACAACCACCACCACGCCACCACCACCACAACAACCACCACCACGCCACCACCACCACAACAACCACCACCACGCCACCACCACCACAACAACCACCACCACGCCGTCGCCACGACCAACTCGCGTCCACCACCACCACCACGTCTCTTGCCTTTGAAGGCGCGGTCGCGATGAGCTCGCCTCCTCCTCCTCCTCGTCACTCTCTGTCTCTCTCTCTGTCTCTCGCTCTCTCTCTGTCTCTCTGTCTCTCACGCTGTGTCTGTGTCTCTGTCTCTCGCTCTCTGTGTCTCTATCTCTCACGCTGTGTCTGTGTCTCTGTCTCTCGCTCTCTGTGTCTCTATCTCTCTCACGCTGTCTCTGTCTCTCGCTCTCTCTCTGTGTCTCTCTGTCTCTCACGCCGTGTCTCTGTCTCTCTCTCCCTCACGCCGTGTCGCTATCTCTCACGCCGTGTCTCTGTCTATCTCTCACGCCGTGTCTCTGTCTATCTCTCCCTCACGCTGTGTCGCTATTGTTGGGGGTCGCTGCTGGCTTTCTTTCACCCCCTCACTGTCGCGCGTCTCTCTCCTGCTCCGCTCGCTCTCTCGCTGTGTCTCCCTGTGTGTGTCTCCCTCTCTCCCTGTGTCTCCGTGTCTCTGTGTCTCCGTCTGTGTGTCTCTCTGTGTCTCTCTCCGTGTCTCCGTGTCTCTCGCTGTCTCTCTCCTCTCCCCCTGATGTCGCTGCTGCTGCTGCTGCAGAAGCAATGGACGGCGGCGTGACGTCACCCGCGTCGGCGTGACGTCACCGCGTCGGCGTGACGTCACCGCGTCGGCGTGACGTCACCGCGTCGGCGTGACGTCACCGCGCGATCGTCCTGCGGTTCCCTATCTCTTAACATGGGGCCATAGACTTTCTATGGGAACCGGTTCCCATCTCTCAACATGGGCCATAGACTTTCTATGGGAACCGGTTCCCTATCTCTTAACATGGGGCCATAGACTTTCACTGGGAACCGGTTCCCTATCTCTCAACATGGGGCCATAGACTTTCACTGGGAACCGGTTCCCTATCTCTTAACATGGGGCCATAGACTTTCTATGGGAACCGGTTCCCATCTCTCAACATGGGGCCATAGACTTTCTATGGGAACCGGTTCCCTATCTCTTAACATGGGCCATAGACTTTCACTGGGAACCGGTTCCCATCTCTCAACATGGGGCCATAGACTTTCTATGGGAACCGGTTCCCTATCTCTTAACATGGGCCATAGACTTTCTATGGGAACCGGTTCCCATCTCTCAACATGGGGCCATAGACTTTCTATGGGAACCGGTTCTCTATCTCTTAACATGGGCCATAGACTTTCTATGGGAACCGGTTCCCTATCTCTCAACATGGGGCCATAGACTTTCTATGGGAACCGGTTCCCTATCTCTTAACATGGGGCCATAGACTTTCACTGGGAACCGGTTCTCTATCTCTCAACATGGGGCCATAGACTTTCACTGGAACCGGTTCCCTATCTCTCAACATGGAGCCATAGACTTTCACTGGGAACCGGTTCTCTATCTCTTAACATGGGGCCATAGACTTTCACTGGGAACCGGTTCTCTATCTCTTAACATGGGGCCATAGACTTTCACTGGGAACCGGTTCTCTATCTCTCAACATGGGGCCATAGACTTTCACTGGGAACCGGTTCTCTATCTCTTAACATGGGGCCATAGACTTTCACTGGGAACCGGTTCTCTATCTCTTAACATGGGGCCATAGACTTTCACTGGGAACCGGTTCCCTATCTCTCAACATGGAGCCATAGACTTTCACTGGGAACCGGTTCCCTATCTCTCAACATGGGCCATAGACTTTCACTGGGAACCGGTTCCCTATCTCTCAACATGGGGCCATAGACTTTCACTGGGAACCGGTTCCCTATCTCTCAACATGGGGCCATAGACTTTCACTGGGAACCGGTTCCCTATCTCTTAACATGGGGCCATAGACTTTCACTGGGAACCGGTTCCCTATCTCTCAACATGGGGCCATAGACTTTCACTGGGAACCGGTTCCCTATCTCTCAACATGGGCCATAGACTTTCACTGGGAACCGGTTCCCTATCTCTCAACATGGAGCCATAGACTTTCACTGGGAACCGGTTTCCCTATCTCTTAACATGGGGCCATAGACTTCTATGGGAACCGGTTCCCATCTCTCAACATGGGCCATAGACTTTCACTGGGAACCGGTTCCCATCTCTCAACATGGAGCCATAGACTTTCTATGGGAACCGGTTCCCTATCTCTCAACATGGGGCCATAGACTTTCACTGGGAACCGGTTCCCATCTCTCAACATGGAGCCATAGACTTTCTATGGGAACCGGTTCCCATCTCTCAACATGGAGCCATAGACTTTCACTGGGAACCGGTTCCCTATCTCTTAACATGGGGCCATAGACTTTCTATGGGAACCGGTTCCCATCTCTCAACATGGGGCCATAGACTTTCTATGGGAACCGGTTCCCTATCTCTCAACATGGGGCCATAGACTTTCACTGGGAACCGGTTCCCATCTCTCAACATGGAGCCATAGACTTTCTATGGGAACCGGTTCCCATCTCTCAACATGGAGCCATAGACTTTCACTGGGAACCGGTTCCCTATCTCTCAACATGGGGCCATAGACTTTCACTGGGAACCGGTTCTCTATCTCTTAACATGGGGCCATAGACTTTCACTGGGAACCGGTTCTCTATCTCTTAACATGGGGCCATAGACTTTCTATGGGAACCGGTTCCCTATCTCTCAACATGGGGCCATAGACTTTCTATGGGAACCGGTTCCCATCTCTCAACATGGAGCCATAGACTTTCTATGGAAACCGGTTCCCATCTCTCAACATGGGGCCATAGACTTTCACTGGGAACCGGTTCCCTATCTCTCAACATGGGCCTATAGACTTTCTATGGAACCGGTTCCCTATCTCTTAACATGGGGGACGTCATGACGCAGGCACAATGACGTCATGACGCAGGCACAATGACGTCATGACGTGCACCCTCCCGACACAATCAACAACATCCACAACGCCTCTGAATGATAAAACTTGTAGATACTAAAGGGGGGTGAGTGGACGCGTACCCAACGGAACGTCATAAAGAAGAACACTTTATTGTTGTTGTTGTTGATGAATATTGTTGTTGATGATTAACACTAATAACACCGGCTCACACACACACACACGTGTGCCCCCTCGTGGTGAAAGTGACGAAACACTCTGGGAGTGATCTTCGTGGTTCTTTCGGTAAAGTCATCACGTAGAAGGGAAGTAATAAAATAATACAAATAAACTTAATAAAATAATTCTCACGACGTTTCGGCCACAACGCAAGCAGCCGTCCTCAGGTGAAGACCAGGTCTGTCGGGGAGACAGCGAAAGCTTTAAATCGAAATTTAACTCTGGGAGTGGTGATGGTGGTGATGATGGTGGTGGTGATGGTGGTGGTGGTGATGGTGGTGGTGGTGATGGTGGTTATGGTGGTGATGGTGATGATGGTGGTGGTGGTTATGGTGGTGATGGTGATGATGGTGGTGGTGATGGTGGTGGTGATGGTGGTTATGGTGGTGATGGTGATGATGATGGTGGTGATGGTGGTGATGATGATGGTGGTGGTGGTGATGGTGATGATGGTGGTGGTGGTGATGGTGGTTATGGTGGTGATGGTGATGATGGTGGTGGTGATGGTGGTGATGGTGGTTATGGTGGTGATGGTGATGATGATGGTGGTGATGGTGGTGATGATGATGGTGGTGGTGGTGATGGTGATGATGGGTGGTGGTGATGGTGGTATGTGGTGATGGTGATGATGGTGGTGTGATGGTGGTGATGGTGGTGGTTATGGTGGTGATGGTGATGATGGTGGTGGTGATGGTGATGATGGTGATGATGGTGGTGATGATGATGGTGGTTATGGTGGTGGTGGTGATGATGGTGATGATGGTGATGATGATGATGGTGGTTATGGTGGTGGTGGTGATGATGATGGTGGTGGTGATGATGATGATGATGGTGGTTATGGTGGTGGTGATGATGATGGTGATGGTGGTGGTGGTGATGGTGGTGGTGATGATGATGGTGGTGATGATGGTAGTGGTGGTGATGGTGGTGATGGTAGTGGTGATGATGGTGGTGGTGATGGTGGTGATGATGATGGTGGTTATGGTGGTGGTGGTGATGATGATGATGGTGGTTATGGTAGTGGTGATGATGATGATGGTAGTGGTGATGGTGGTGGTGATGATGGTGATGCTGATGATGGTGGTGGATGTTCCACGCTGCCGGCAGTTCCATTCAACGACCCCGCGGCGGTTTTGGAGCTTCCCATTGTCACTCGGGCGACGTTGAGGCGACGTTGGGATGGGTGGGACTGTTGTTGTTGGCGGTCACGGGAGAGCAGCCACCGCACGCCCCTCGGTCACGTCCCGGCCGCCTTTGTCTCCCCCCAGCGGCGACTCTCGCCTACCCCAGCGGCACCACCACCTGGGGGGGGGGGGGGGGGTAACTCGCCCGAGGGCCGAGTCGACCCAGGGGAGGGCCGAGTCGACCCAGGGGAGGGCCGAGTCGACCCAGGGGAGGGCCGAGACGACCCAGGGGAGGGCCGAGTCGACTCAGGGGAGGGCCCCCCCCCTCGCCGGAGCGCCACGCTCTCATAGAGGGGGGAGGGAGGGGAGGAGAGGGGGGAGGAGGGGAAGGGGGAGCAGGGGGGGAGGGAGGGGGAGAGGGAGAGGGGGAGGAGGGGGGAGGGAGGGGGAGGAGGGGGAGGGAGGGGAGGGAGGGGGAGGGGAGAGGAGGGGGAGAGGGAGGGGGGAGGAGGGGAGAGGGGGGAGGGAGGGGGGGAGGGGGGAGGAGAGGGGGGAGGAGAGGGGGGAGGAGAGGAGGGGGAGGGGGCTGCTGGGTCTTGGTGCGAGGTGAAGAGAGAGATGAATGTGGTTGCTTGACAACTCGGCACCGCGTGGTGTCAGCACCGCGTGGTGTCAGCACCACGTGCTGTCTGTACCACGTGCTGTCTGTACCACGTGCTGTCTGTACCACGTGGTGTCAGCACCACGTGCTGTCTGTACCACGTGCTGTCTGTACCACGTGCTGTCTGTACCACGTGGTGTCAGCACCACGTGCTGTCTGTACCACGTGCTGTCTGTACCACGTGCTGTCTGTACCACGTGCTGTCTGTACCACGTGCTGTCTGTACCACGTGCTGTCCACACCAACTCAGCACCGCGTGGTGTCTGTACCACGTGCTGTCCACACCAACTCAGCACCGCGTGCTGTCTGTACCACGTGCTGTCCACACCAACTCAGCACCGCGTGCTGTCTGTACCACGTGCTGTCCACACCAACTCAGCACCGCGTGCTGTCTGTACCGCGTGCTGTCTGTACCACGTGCTGTCCACACCAACTCAGCACCGCGTGCTGTCTGTACCACGTGCTGTCCACACCAACTCAGCACCGCGTGCTGTCTGTACCACGTGCTGTCCACACCAACTCAGCACCGCGTGCTGTCTGTACCGCGTGCTGTCTGTACCACGTGCTGTCCACACCAACTCAGCACCGCGTGCTGTCTGTACCACGTGCTGTCCACACCAACTCAGCACCGCGTGCTGTCTGTACCACGTGCTGTCCACACCAACTCAGCACCGCGTGCTGTCTGTACCGCGTGCTGTCTGTACCACGTGCTGTCCACACCAGCCGTGCTCTGACTCCGCACCGACGGCGAGCAGCCTGCTCGCCGGCGTCTCTTGCGGCGACCCTCCGCGACTCCACGGCAGCTCTGCACCGTCAACTCTGCGCCGTCAACTCTGCGCCGTCAACTCTGCGCCGTCAACTCTGGCCAACTCTGCGCCGTCAACTCTGCGCCGTCACTGGCCAACTCTGCGCCGTCAACTCTGCACCGTCAACTCTGCGCCGTCAACTCTGCACCGTCAACTCTGCGCCGTCAACTCTGCGCCGTCAACTCTGCGCCGTCAACTCTGCGCCGTCAACTCTGCGCCGTCAACTCTGCGCCGTCAACTCTGCGCCGTCAACTCTGCCCGTCAACTCTGCGCCGTCAACTCTGCACCGTCAACTCTGCACCGTCAACTCTGCCACCGTCAACTCTGCACCGTCAACTCTGCGCCGTCAACTCTGCGCCGTCAACTCTGCGCCGTCAACTCTGCGCCGTCAACTCTGCGCCGTCAACTCTGCGCCGTCAACTCTGCGCCGTCAACTCTGCGCCGTCAACTCTGCACCGTCAACTCTGCGCCGTCAACTCTGCGCCGTCAACTCTGCGCCGTCAACTCTGCCCGTCAACTCTGCACCGTCAACTCTGCGCCGTCAACTCTGCCCGTCCCTGCCCGTCAACTCTGCCCGTCAACTCTGCCCGTCAACTCTGCGCCGTCAACTCTGCGCCGTCAACTCTGCGCCGTCAACTCTGCGCCGTCAACTCTGCACCGTCACCTCGTCAACTCTGCACCGTCAACTCTGCACCGTCACTGCTCGCACCGTCAGCCTTCACCGTCAACTCTGCACCGTCAACTCTGCACCGTCAACTCTGCACCGTCAGCTCTGCGCCGTCAACTCTGCGCCGTCAACTCTGCGCCGTCAACTCTGCGCCGTCAACTCTGCACCGTCAACTCTGCGCCGTCAACTCTGCGCCGTCAACTCTGCGCCGTCAACTCTGCGCCGTCAACTCTGCACCGTCAACTCTGCACCGTCAACTCTGCGCCGTCAACTCTGCACCGTCAACTCTGCGCCGTCAACTCTGCGCCGTCAACTCTGCACCGTCAACTCTGCGCCGTCAACTCTGCACCGTCACTCTGCACCGTCAACCTCTGCACCGTCAGCTCTGCACCGTCAACTATGCACCGTCAACTCTGCACCGTCAACTCTGCACCGTCAGCTCTGCACCGTCAACTCTGCACCGTCAACTCTGCACCGTCAGCTCTGCGCCGTCAACTCTGCGCCGTCAACTCTGCGCCGTCAACTCTGCACCGTCAACTCTGCACCGTCAACTCTGCACCGTCAGCTCTGCACCGTCAACTCTGCACCGTCAACTCTGCACCGTCAACTCTGCACCGTCAACTCTGCACCGTCAACTCTGCACCGTCAGCTCTGCACCGTCAACTCTGCACCGTCAACTCTGCACCGTCAGCTCTGCACCGTCAACTCTGCACCGTCAACTCTGCACCGTCAACTCTGCACCGTCAACTCTGCACCGTCAACTCTGCACCGTCAGCTCTGCGCCGTCAACTCTGCGCCGTCAACTCTGCCGCCGTCAACTCTGCGCCGTCAACTCTGCGCCGTCAACTCTGCGCCGTCAACTCTGCGCCGTCAACTCTGCGCCGCCAACTCTGCACCGCCAACTCTGCACCGTCAGCTCTGCACCGTCAACTCTGCACCGTCAGCTCTGCACCGTCAGCTCTGCACCGTCAACTCTGCACCGTCAACTCTGCACCGTCAACTCTGCACCGTCAACTCTGCACCGTCAAACTCTGCACCGTCAACTCTGCACCGTCAACTCTGCACCGTCAACTCTGCGCCGTCAACTCTGCGCCGTCAACTCTGCACCGTCAACTCTGCACCGTCAGCTCTGCACCGTCAACTCTGCACCGTCAACTCTGCGCCGTCAACTCTGCGCCGTCAACTCTGCGCCGTCAACTCTGCGCCGTCAACTCTGCGCCGCCAACTCTGCGCCGTCAACTCTGCGCCGTCAACTCTGCACGTCAACTCTGCACCGTCAACTCTGCACCGTCACTCTGCACCGTCACTCTGCACCGTCAACTCTGCACCGTCAACTCTGCACCGTCAACTCTGCACCGTCAACTCTGCACCGTCAGCTCTGCGCCGTCAACTCTGCGCCCGTCAACTCTGCCCGTCAACTCTGCACCGTCAACTCTGCACCGTCAACTCTGCACCGTCAGCTCTGCACCGTCAGCTCTGCACCGTCAACTCTGCACCGTCAACTCTGCACCGTCAACTCTGCACCGTCAACTCTGCACCGTCAACTCTGCACCGTCAGCTCTGCACCGTCAACTCTGCACCGTCAACTCTGCACCGTCAACTCTGCACCGTCAACTCTGCGCCGTCAACTCTGCGCCGTCAACTCTGCGCCGTCAACTCTGCGCCGCCAACTCTGCGCCGTCAACTCTGCACCGTCAACTCTGCACCGTCAACTCTGCACCGTCAGCTCTGCACCGTCAACTCTGCACCGTCAACTCTGCGCCGTCAACTCTGCGCCGTCAACTCTGCGCCGTCAACTCTGCGCCGTCAACTCTGCGCCATCAACTCTGCGCCGTCAACTCTGCGCCGTCAACTCTGCACCGTCAACTCTGCGCCGTCAACTCTGCGCCGTCAACTCTGCGCCGTCAACTCTGCGCCGTCAACTCTGCGCCGTCAACTCTGCGCCGTCAACTCTGCACCGTCAACTCTGCACCGTCAACTCTGCGCCGTCAACTCTGCGCCGTCAACTCTGCGCCGTCAACTCTGCACCGTCAACTCTGCACCGTCAACTCTGCGCCGTCAACTCTTCGCCGTCAACTCTGCACCGTCAACTCTGCCGCCGTCAACTCTGCGCCGTCAACTCTGCGCCGTCAACTCTGCACCGTCAACTCTGCACCGTCAACTCTGCACCGTCAACTCTGCACCGTCAACTCTGCACCGTCAACTCTGCGCCGTCAACTCTGCACCGTCAACTCTGCACCGTCAGTTCTTCACCGTCAACTCTGCACCGTCAGCTCTGCACCGTCAGTTCTTCACCGTCAACTCTGCGCCGTCAGCTCTTCACCGTCAACTCTGCACCGTCAGCTCTGCACCGTCAGTTCTTCACCGTCAGTTCTTCACCGTCAACTCTGCGCCGTCAACTCTGCGCCGTCAACTCTGCGCCGTCAGCTCTGCACCGTCAGCTCTGCACCGTCAGTTCTTCACCGTCAACTCTGCACCGTCAACTCTGCACCGTCAGCTCTGCACCGTCAGCTCTGCACCGTCAGTTCTTCACCGTCAGTTCTTCACCGTCAACTCTGCGCCGTCAGCTCTGCGCCGTCAACTCTGCGCCGTCAACTCTGCACCGTCAACTCTGCACCGTCAACTCTGCGCCGTCAACTCTGCGCCGTCAACTCTGCGCCGTCAACTCTGCGCCGTCAACTCTGCGCCGTCAACTCTGCGCCGTCAACTCTGCACCGTCAACTCTGCGCCGTCAACTCTGCGCCGTCAACTCTGCGCCGTCAACTCTGCGCCGTCAACTCTGCGCCGTCAACTCTGCGCCGTCAACTCTGCGCCGTCAACTCTGCGCCGTCAACTCTGCCGCCGTCAACTCTGCACCGTCAGCTCTGCACCGTCAGCTCTGCACCGTCAACTCTGCACCGTCAGCTCTGCACCGTCAACTCTGCACCGTCAACGCATAACTCTGCACCGTCAACTCAGCACCGTCAGCTCTGCACCGTCAACTCTGCACCGTCAATTCTGCACCGTCAGCTCTGCACCGTCAACTCTGCACCGTCAACTCTGCACCGTCAACTCTGCACCGTCAGCTCTGCACCGTCAACTCTGCACCGTCAACTCTGCACCGTCAGCTCTGCGCCGTCAACTCTGCACCGTCAACTCTGCGCCGTCAACTCTGCACCGTCAACTCTGCGCCGTCAACTCTGCGCCGTCAACTCTGCACCGTCAACTCTGCGCCGTCAACTCTGCGCCGTCAACTCTGCACCGTCAGCTCTGCACCGTCAACTCTGCACCGTCAACTCTGCACCGTCAACTCTGCACCGTCAACTCAGCACCGTCAGCTCTGCACCGTCAACTCTGCACCGTCAATTCTGCACCGTCAGCTCTGCACCGTCAACTCTGCACCGTCAACTCTGCACCGTCAACTCTGCACCGTCAGCTCTGCACCGTCAACTCTGCACCGTCAACTCTGCACCGTCAGCTCTGCGCCGTCAACTCTGCACCGTCAACTCTGCGCCGTCAACTCTGCACCGTCAACTCTGCACCGTCAACTCTGCGCCGTCAACTCTGCACCGTCAACTCTGCGCCGTCAACTCTGCGCCGTCAACTCTGCACCGTCAGCTCTGCACCGTCAACTCTGCACCGTCAACTCTGCACCGTCAACTCTGCGCCGTCAGCTCTGCGCCGTCAACTCTGCGCCGTCAGCTCTGCACCGTCAACTCTGCACCGTCAACTCTGCACCGTCAACTCTGCACCGTCAACTCTGCACCGTCAGCTCTGCGCCATCAACTCTGCGCCGTCAACTCTGCACCGTCAACTCTGCACCGTCAACTCTGCGCCGTCAACTCTGCACCGTCAGCTCTGCGCCGTCAACTCTGCGCCGTGAACTCTGCGCCGTCACCTCTGCACCGTCAACTCTGCACCGGTCAGCTCTGCACCGTCAACTCTGCACCGTCAACTCTGCACCGTCAACTCTGCACCGTCAGCTCTGCGCCGTCAACTCTGCACCGTCAACTCGCCGCTCGCTCCCCTCACGCCCGGGGGACGGCGGCCGATGGAAGTTCCACGTTCCCCGTCGACGAAAGTTCCCGCTCACTTTCGGAAGGGCGCCAACTTGCCGAGGTTGGCCCAGAATGCCGAGGGCTTGCGCTTGAGGGGCCCGGCGGGAGAGGGCCGGCCGTGGAGGAGGAGGGTGCGGGCGGCGAGGAGCCGTGGGCGGTGCGGCGGTGGCGGACGGACTGCGAGTACGTCAGTCCTGGGGGGGGGGGGGGGGGGGATGACACAAAGACAAAGGTCCCCCGTGTAACCTTCAACGGACTGTTGAGGCAAGTGGTGTTAGCGAGCGGGCGCTGCGGTGGCTAGTAGATGTTGACTACCTCGCCTGGTATGCAGGAGGTCGTGGGTTTGATCCCGACCCTGACGACGCCTGCTGCTGCTGTATATTTGGAGTTTGCGTCTACCTCTCATCATCATCACGGTGGCTAGGAGATGTTGACTACCTCGCCTGGTGTGCAGGTGGTCGTGGGTTCGACCCTGACCCTGATGCCTGCTGCTGTGTATTTGGAGTTTGCATCTCTCTCTCATCATCATCACGGTGACTAGATGTTGACTACCTCGCTTGGTGTGCATGAGGTCGTGGGTTCGATCCTGACTCTGACGCCTGCTGCTGCTGTATATTTTTATAGTAGTGTATAGTGTAGTATATAGTAGTGTATAGTGTCGTGTATAGTAGTGTATTGTGTAGTGTATAATAGTGTATGGTAGTGTATCATGTAGTGTACAGTGTAGTGTATATTAGTGTATAGTGTAGTTTATAGTGTAGTGTAAAGTGTAGTGTACAGGGACTCCTCTACTTATGAACGAGTTAGTTTCCAGAGGTCTGTGTTCGTGGGTCGATTAGTTCAACTTTGCTCCTGTCGATTCCAAACGCGTTGTACGGCGTGTACACTAAACACGGGGAATGGCTTTCCAAGTTGTATAATCTCCTGCAGATGTACATGCCACTGGTTCTTCATGTTCTGCAGATGCCACTGGTTCTTCATGTTCTGCAGATGCCACTGGTTCTTCATGTTCTGTAGATGCCACTGGTTCTTCATGTTCTGTAGATGCCACTGGTTCTTCACGTTCTGCAGATGCCACTGGTTATTCACGTTCTGCCGTGAAGAACCAGTGGCGTGCGTGAACCCCGACACAGCCACCGTGACCCCACCGTGATCCCACCGTGACCCCACCGTGACCCCACCGTGACCCCACCTCTGGGCTTGCTCCTCTGCACCGCCTTCAGGGCGTCCTCCATCGCCTGGGCTCTCTGCACATCGGTCAGCTCGAACCCTGGGGGTCAAGTTGGGGGTCAAGTTGGGGTCAAGTCGGGGGTCAACTTGGGGGTCAAGTTGGGGGTCAAGATTATTGTGCCACACCACTGCAGAGGCCTAACGGCCTACCCCCGATGACCGACACATTTCCACACGTGGCGACGGCAACGACGACGATGATGATGATGATGAGCCACTCCGTTGAGCTACAATCTGTGATGGCCACGTGGTCGCGTCTGAAACAGAGCTACATGGCAGCTGAGTGGGCCTCACCGGGTGAAATAAAAAAAAATAGTTTAAATAGTTTAAACGGTGACCCCGTGGTGACCCCACAATGACCGTGGTGATCCCACAATGAAATCGTGATGACCCTGTGATGACCCCACGGTGACCCCAGAGATGACCCTATGGTGACCCCGCAATGACCCGATGGTGACCCAGTGGTGACCCCACAATGACCCGGCAGTGACCCCACTGTAACCTCGCGGTGACTCCGTGGTGACCCCACGATGACACCGTGGTAACCCCGTGGTGACCCCACTGTAACCCCGTGGTGACCCCCTGGTGGCCCCACGATGACCCCGCGGTAACCCCGTGGTGACCCCGCGGTGACCCTACGATGATCCCACGATAACACCGTGGTGACCCCGTGGTGACCTCAGATGACCCCGCGATGACCCCGCGGTGACCCCGTACCCAGTTCCTTGTCTCCGTCCGCCACGGCGCTGGTCTCGCGCTGGAAGGCGACCAGCCACTGGGCCTTGTCGCTCTGCGTGCGCGCACTCAGCAGTAGCGGCTCGCAGAGAGCGCCAGACGTCACACGCAGAGCGTGTCGCACACACACCTACACACACACACGCACACACATACGCTTACACACACACACGCACACATACATATACACACACACGCTTACACACACACACACTTATATACACACACACACGCCTACACGCACACACCTACACACACACGCACATATACACACACACCTACACACACACACATATACACACACACACACCTACACACACACACACACACATATACACACACACACTTACACACACCTACACACACACGCACATATATACACACACACGCTTACACACACCTACACACACACACATATACACACACACATATACACCTACACACACACGCTTACACACGCACACACACGCTTACACACGCACACACACGCACACATATACACACACACCTACACGCACGCACACACACACGCTTACACGCACACAACAACCGACATTCGCCACTAAGTGGCGGTGACATCACCACGACGCTTGTGCCAGGCCATGTGCACCTTGAGGCCACGTGAAGTGTCGAACGCCCGCTGGCAGGAGGTCACGGGGCAGACCCAGCAGGTGCCACGGGTCGACTGACCGAGATGACCGAGATGACTGGCTGATGCACCACCTGTGCCCCCTACTGTGCCAACTCTCTGCGTTTTATCCGCCCGGCGCTCCGCTCGTTGTTGTGAGCGTCGCTCCTCCGCCCTCCGTTGTTGTTGGAGGGCGACTGCCTCCAACTGCCCAGTAGCGTCCTTCACGAGCCTCCTCCACAGAGGCCGATCTTAACACCGCTGGTACCAGTCATCGGCACGTCCACTCAGCTGCGTCGCTACGCGGCGGGGGGTGGTGGGGGGTGGTGGGGGGTGGTGGGTGGTGGTGGGGGGTGGTGGGGGTGGTGGGTGGTGGTGGTGGGGGGTGGTGGTGGTGGTGTTGGTGGTGTTGGTGGTGGTGTTGGTGGTGGTGGTGTCTGTGTGTGCGAGCGACAAGCGACGAGACCTGCAGCTCCTCGCTCTTGCCGTCCGGGACGTCCTCCACGGCGAGTCCGTCGGTGTGAATGCGACCGCGGTAGCAGAGCAGATCCTTCCTCAGCAAGTCCTGCACACGCCACGGCGGGGCACCACCACCACCACCACCATCATCATCACACCACCAACACCACCACCAACACCACCACCACCAACACCACCACCATCACCACCATCACCACCATCACCATCATCATCACACCACCAACACCACCACCATCATCACCATCACCAACACCACCACCACCAACACCACCACCAACACCACCACCAACACCAACACCACCACCAACACCACCAACACCACCACCACCACGCGGACTGTCACACGCTGCGAGTAGCAGCAGCAGCAGCAGCACCTATGAAGGTAAGACACAAAGATCCCCCGTGTAGCCTCTACAGACTGCTGGGCCAAGTGCTGTTAGTAGCAGCAGCAGCTATGAAGGTAGACAGACAAAGATCCCCGTGTAGCCTCTACAGACTGTAGGGGCAAGTGCTGTTAGTAGCGAGTAGCAGCAGCTATGAAGGCAGACACAGCCAAAGGTCCCCCGTGTAGCCTCTACAGACTGTAGGGCAAGTGCTGTTAGTAGCGAGTAGCAGCAGCTATGAAGGCAGACACAGCCAAAGGTCCCCCGTGTAGCCTCTACAGACTGTAGGGGCAAGTGTTGTTAGCGAGCAGCACCTATGAAGGCTGCCGGCGCTGTGGCACACGAGGGGGTGGGTGGCCAGCACCACGCCCGGCCGCCTTTGTCTCCCCAGTGGCGATGTTTACTACACACCGCACCGACTACTACATTTGAGGCCGAGTCGACCTAGGGGAGGCCCAGAACCTGGTTCAGATAATGGTCACTGGGTATTGGCCGTGAGGGGGACTCAAACCTGGGCCTGCGGGTTCACACACACACGTGTACACACACACACGTGTACACACACACACGTGTACACACACACACGTGTACACACACACACGTGTACATTTATATATAGTGACTAAGATCCCCTGTATAGCCTTAACAGACTGTCGGGGCAAGTGCTGTTAGCGAGTAGCGAGCGGGTGAGTGAGTGGGTGAGTGAATGAGTGTGTAAGTGGGTGAATGAGTGAGTGAGTGTGTAAATGGGTGAATGAGTGAGTGGGTGAAATGAGTGGGTAAATGAGTGAATGAGTAAGTGGATGAAATGAGTGGGTGAATAAGTGGGTGAGTGAGTGGGTGAATGAGTGGATGAGTAAGTGGATGAAATGAGTGGGTGAATGGGTGAACGAATGACTTAACGAGTGAGTGAGTGAGTGGGAGAACGAGTGAGTGAGTGGACGAGTGAGTGAGTGAACGAGTGGGTAAGTGGGTGAGTGAGTGAACGAGTGGGTGGGTAAGTGGGTGAGTGAGTGAACGAGTGGGTGAGTGAGTGAGTGAGTGGACGAGTGAGTTGGCGAGTTTGGGTGTCTCAGCTGACTGTGTATGAGTGAGTCACCTGGGGACACCACCAGCTGCTATGAGCAAGTCAATTTGTTTTGTATAAATCCGCCACTGCAGACACCTTTGATGCCGTTCGCTGTCCGGCTCACGCCTTCAAAATAAAAATAAAATTGCTTCACCGCTCAATCAGCTTCACCCCGACGACAATTCACACTTTCCGAACCATCGATTCGGACTTTCCCGGGAGGCACCTTCTTGCAGTACACGAGCTGGTGGTCGAAGAGGAAGAAAACGCGGAGCTGGGGCCGGGGCCGGGATGCGGACTGCATCACCAACTCCCCCGAGTGGAGCAGCAGCGAGCTCCGCTCCAGCACGTCCGTGCCCTGGGGGGGGGGGAGACACGGGGAGACACGGGAGACACGGAGAGACACGGGGAGACAAGGGGAGGAGAGGTGAGACACGGGGAGACACGGGGAGACACGGGAGGAGAGGGGAGACACGGGAGACACGGGGAGGGAGACACAGGGAGGGAGACACAGGGAGGGGAGACACGGGGAGGGAGACACGGGAGGGGACGGGAGGGAGACACGGGGAGACACGGGGAGACACGGGAGACACGGGGAGGGGAGACACGGAGGAGACACGGGAGGGGGAGACACAGGGAGGGGAACAGGGAGGGAGACACGGGAGGGGAGACACGGGAGGGAGACACAGGGAGGGGAGACACGGGGAGGGAGACACGGGGAGGGGAGACACGGGGAGGGAGACACGGGGAGGGAGACACGGGAGGGAGACACGGGAGGGAGACACGGGGAGGGAGACACGGGGAGGGGAGACACGGGAGGGGAGACACGGGGAGGGGAGACACGGGGAGGGGAGACACGGGAGGGAGACCGGGGAGACACGGGGAGGGGAGACACAGGGAGGGGAGACACGGGAGGAGACACGGGGAGGGGAGACACGGGAGGGGAGACACGGGAGGGGAGACACGGGAGGGAGACACGGGAGAACACGGGGAGGGGAGACACGGGGAGGGGAGACACGGGGAGACACGGGGAGGGAGACACAGGGAGGGGAGACACGGGGAGGGGAGACACGGGAGGGAGACACGGGGAGGGAGACACGGGGAGGGGAGACACGGGGAGGGGAGACACGGGGAGGGGAGACACGGGAGGGGAGAC